>CM021105.1:65362057-65644795 GCA_007115665.2 Sequoiadendron giganteum
GATTAATTCTTGTTTGACTTTTATCTGATTCTTGTCATCATTTGGAAATTGAGTCTTTACATTGGACATAGCTTCAGTTGAGTTTTCCATTTAGTGGTTGTCGGTTTGTTATGTCAACCTATTTTGTATTCCTTGGGTGGTGCATGTGAAGTTATCTGTTATTACTCAGTTTCTACGAACGAGTATGTTTTGTATCTCCTTGGTTTTGGAGCAGATTATGGGATCTGTGTCTCCTCGTTTGGAGTGACCTTGTTATGTGGTTAGTGCCTCCTATGTTGGAGTGGTTTTATCTTTGTCGCCTCCTGAGAAAGGAGTGGATTTTGTTATGTGTGTCTCCTTGTTAGGAGCGGTTAGGAGCTATTAGGAGCAGTTTTGTTACCTTGTTACCTCTAGTGTTTGGAGAGGGTTTTGACTTAGGTTGCCTCCTGAGAAAGGAGTGGTTGTAATACCTTATTTGTTTCCCCTTGTACTCTTGATGTTTGGATGTTATTTGTGTGTTGTCAAGTAGAAGAGTGGCTTCCATTGGGGCCAGAGCCCGGAAGAGGTAAGATTGGGTAACCTTCGGAAGTGGTATAATTAAGTGATAACTAAATCAATATATTTAGAGTTTGGGTAGTACTTCACACTAAAAAGATAAATATCCCTCACTCATAGGCGCAAGGGCTTGTTTAGACTTGGGATGAGTGAGAAGGCCATGGGATGGCAAGGTCATCTATCTTGTCTATACGAAAGGTATTTGGCTCCGCATTAGTAAGTGGTGAGGACTAAGGATTGGTTTGGGTTACCTTCCTAACAATCGCATTGGGTAACTCATGACGAGCTATGTGATGACACTCTATCTAGGACAACAGTTAACCTTTGGTTTTTCTCTAATAGGTATGAGATCCAATGATCGGTTAGGGCCACCATCTTGACAATCAGTGTGGGTAACTCATTATGTACTGTGAGATGGCACTTTGTGTGACCATAGTTGGTACTTTTTTTATTGTGGGTATGGTTTTTGTAACATACCTGATGTGACCATGGTTGGTGCTTGATTCTATGTGGTATGGTTCTTGTAACCTACTTGTTCTGCTTTATTCATGGAAGCAATGTGATCATGTAGTGTTGTACTTATGTCATACTTGCATGGTATTTGATGTGTACTTTGGGATGTTCTTGTGAGGTTCATGTGTTTGGTTGTTTCATTTTGGTTCAGTTTATGTTAACCTGTGTCTAGAGGTAGATGGTCTTGACTAGGATTCCTGGTTACTATCTCCTAGCACGGGGGGTGGGCCTTTGGGTTCCACTTGGTTGGGTGGCATGCACCTAAATCCGTTGGGTTCCTTCTTCATGTTCATGTGGACGAGACTTCTAGTTGGAGAACTCGTTGGTTTCTGTATCAGATCTTGTTGTATTTCATTTCAGTTGCTTTCGTATTATTTTACCCCTCAGTTGTTATCGAGGTGGAAGTTGTAATTGTAATCTCATTATGTTTATTGGACTTACCTCATTCGGGGAATGAGAGATGTAATTGTAATATTTAATTGTGATTAATGAAATGGAAAGTTATCTCTATGCTTTGTTGTAAATCATTTCATTGGAATGTATGTGTTTTATAATTTGAGTAAATGAATGTCATGGATTAAATTCACGTTTTTTGTTTGGGTTCTATTTAACCTTTGTCTCGTAACCTTAGAGGTTGTTGGCATTAGTTAGCAAACATGCTTATTAATCATACTTTTTTTAAAAAAAATTATTCTGTTTAAGTAGTTTAATGCAACTTCCTCTAGGGTTGCGTGGCGGGACGTTACAAAAGGATTACAAAAATAGATCTAGAATATACCTACAAGGTCATAAAAAACCTTGGGTAACTTTTCCTCCTATTCAAACCATCTCTAAATTTACAGGATAGGTGTACAAAGTTATGCCTTTCCCAAATCTACTTGGAAATTTTTGTTAGTCTTTCAATTGTGAGAATTTGGTATTTTCATATTAGGTCACATAGTCTAATTAGGTTAATCAAGGAAAATCAATTCCAATTCATCCCTAAGGAACATAAATATATGTATCTAGGTCTAATTGACTCGCCTTCATGGTTGAAAGTCAACCTAATCACCTTGTTTATTTTCTCCTAATGAAACCCTAGAAAAAAGGAAAGTTTGATCCTAGTGTTATATTGCATTTAGGACCTCCCTCCCCTCTTTTTCTTTGTTTCAATGAAAAATATTTTTTTCTTAGAGAGAAGCCAAGGTGAAATTTAGGCTCTCTAATCAAGATATTGTGGCTTATTATGCAATTATGGATTCACCATCCTAATATTCTTCACAAATTTGGAGTTAGAACCTTCAATCCATTTAATATAAATATTGGAAATAGTATTTAGACATTTATTTCACAATCACAAACCTTGTAATGGACATACTTAAATTTTTCCTAATATTTCCATGGTTTCTCGCATCAATAATAGATGACATAACTAGCCTTGTTTAGGCACTTACCACCATATATTTTAGACCAATTGGACTACAATCCTAGAACCAAATCTTTCTCATTTTTCTTGGTATCTTATTTTTCAAGTTCTTTATCTTGGTGAGCCTAATTTTCCTTTTTGGGAATTGTGAATACTTTTTTCCTATTATGTGGACAACAAGAGATTGTCAAACATTTTTCTACTTGTGTTCTTAATCTCAAGAATCTTGGAATTAGAATCATTACTTTTTCAATCCTTTATGTCATGAAATTTTGTCATGGAATAAGATGATCTTGCTAGGTGATTAGTGAAGAACTCCTACTTAATACCTATATTTAGTATGCTTTCATGAAGAAGGCTATAATAAAATTTTCAAAGGTAGAAGTTGTATTTTTTATTTATTCCATTTTTTATCTTCATTTCTCTCTTTAAGCTTAAGATATGATTCATTCCAATAGTCTTATGTAGATCCTAGTGTAAGAAAAAAAAATATTTTAAGTGGCTCATCTATAAGTTTTATTGAATCATTGGGATAATGCCCCATGTATGGTGACAAAATTTTCATCATCTTTAGTTGTCCATAGGGGTTCTTCCCATCCTCATCACTATCAATATGGATGTAGTAAAAATTAATAGGAGTTCAAGACTCCTAATCACATGCTTCCTAGACATCTTCCAAAAGAACCAAGATCAGTCTACCCATGGCTAGTCACAAGCCTCTTGCTTCCCTTTATCCTTTGCTCAACCTCATGACTAACAAGATCCTATATTTTTGGATTATGGAAAGTCTCATGCCTACAATTTTCCATTTGTCTTACTCATGCTACTCAATCACCTACTAAGGAAAAGTATCAGTAAAATGGTGTAATTACTAGTTGGGAGCTTGCCACTCATGGCTCTATCCTTGCTAATATATTAGATAAAATAGATTATTGTGACCCTCCCCTTGTGGTATAGCTCTTGTAGCTTTGCATTATTTTTTTATCTTGTTATTTTGGCTTGTCCTTACTACCACTTGCTCTCTTTTTGTGAACTATGTAATATTTATAATAGTTTTACAATATAAAAATTAATATAGCTATTAACCATAAAAAACAAACAAATCAAAAAAAATTAATATAATATATGATTATCTAATTTTAATAAATTACATTTTGTTTTAAGCTAAAAATAATAATTTATATTAGATTTTCCCTAAAAAATGTTATCCTGCACACAAAATATAGGTATACACACATAAAATAATTGATATATTAACAATAATTTTTTTAGAATATAATCTTATTATAAAATCACTACTTGATAAGTTTTTTATGCATTCATTTTTTTCCATCTTTATTGTTACTCTTATATTTTCCTACTTACATACATGCATTCTTTTTTCACCATCTTCATTATTCCTCGTATATTTTGCTACATAAGAAATCTACTTGTAGTGTAGGAAATTGTATACCTTTACAATTTCACATTATGTTTGCATCCCCTTAATAAATTGGAATATTTTAAGCCTCTAACTGCCCAAATTATGCATTCTAAAGCCTTATTGTTCATATTTTCTGAAAGGGAAACCTATATTAAACAATTTCCAACATTAATTAAATCACCTTGGAAATTGAGTGTCTCAAACTTAGGTCCTAGGACCCATTCTCCCAAGGGTGAATGAGTCCCCTTTAAGTCCTAGGACCCAATTTTTAATATGTTTTTGGAAACATTTTAATGATTCAAATTCATGTTTCAAGTTTCAAGTTTTGGAATCTAATTTTTTAAAAATTAGATAAACACCTATAAATACGGAGTTATTTTATCAATTCAAATCTAACACTTAATACGAAACCTTATGAATACTTCACATGAGAAAATATTATTGTCAAGAGAATTAAAGAGTAAGTTTATCAGTCATCTGCAACAACAATCAAGATCATATCATCATGTCAAAGTTCATGTGTTTTCATGTCATGTTTTGGAGCTAACATTGTGATGTAGGTTCCAAGAATTCAAGCATAAATCAATAAAGCCAATTCATGCAAGATCCAAGCCCTAGAGTGATGTGTTTGAATTTGTTCCTCTAAGGGTGGCCATTAAGGGTTGGTGATTTGTAACAAGATTTGTTCATTCATCAATTCCTTCTATTTTTCATTATTTCATTATCAAGGTTTAATTACCAAACATGGGGTTTGACTAAGGAAAAACCTCATTCACCTAAAACAAATATTTTTTCTTCTCTCTTTGTATGTGAAAATTTACAATTGAATAAGGATTGAAAGTTAATTAAAGGATCAATTTTGTAAAGATGCATAAGTTTTCATCATTGTTTTCAAGCTACGGAAACTCATTTATAGATTTTATTTTTGGCCTTTTAATAGTCAAACTTGGAGAAATTAGAACCTTAGATCTAGGATTAGAGGACTACAAAAATTAATTTTGGAGCCCTAGTCAAGGAGCCATTCGCATGGGGGAAAACCACTCTTGTTGCAAGCCTTGAAACCCACTTTTTATCACAAGTGCACACTATCAAACCCTTCTCAGATTTTCCTACAAATTGTTATTTCTATTTTTGTTATCATAGAATTTTTCATTTTAAGTGTTAGGTCACATAATTAATTTAGTTAATGCACTTTAAATCATTCCATAGCATTGAAAATTAGTCATTTCTATCATAAGAAAGAAGATCTCCAAGGTCCAAAATAGGGTTGACTCGCCTCAAGGTTGAAAGTCAATCCTATCACTTTGTGATCTCTCTTTCTAATGAAATTGGGGAAATGTGTGTTTGGATCCTAGTGTTGAATGCACAAGACAACTAAGACATGGGGTGAATCATTTATACCTTAAACCTTCAAAACCCTCATTAATATTTAGATCTGCATTTATTCATTAAACCCTTAAATCTATTATTATGAATTGGCATGAAAAGGAAATAACATAAAATGAAACAACTTAACACCATACACAAGAGAATACCAAATTTACGTGGAAAACCTGAGAAGGGAAAAACCATGGTGAGGATTATCTCACAATATAAGTAATTTATCAACACTTAATACAATAGGCCACTTTCGGAGGGCTCCCTACCCAAAGAAGAAAGGCTCACTACCAGAATAGAAAATAAGATAGAGCAGAAATATTACACATAGAAAACCATATCAATGCAATAGATAATCCACCACAATGACATCAACACCTTCGTAGTCTGATTGAAATATTGTAGCCACCTTTGGCTCACTACATCTAGTAGAGTAGCACATGAAAGCTCATATTGTATTGCTCAATTTCACACTCTAACACACTGCACTATGCATCATTCACATCTCTCACATCTATCTCTACATCCTTAAACAATTCAACTCTTACATATATCATTTTCAACCATGAAGCCCTTCTCCAAGGTCGACTATGCACATCAACTATGCAAATTCAAATTAGGTAGATGCAAAAACACTTCCATAGTGGATAGAAGTGAAATAAGACCACATAAAATCTTAATTGGGACCCAAATCAATAACAGCATACTACAACATTCTTCTACAAATGTTAATTGTCCATCACATGTTGTGTAAACACTAGGTCAGTTGTTACCCATGCAAACATCTTTAAAATTTTAAGCAAACACTTCCTCAAACCAAAAGATGAATTGAAAACTACACACCATGCTTATACATGATCTAGAATATTCCTCAAAAACCCTGGAATCCAACAAACTCCTTTGCAACAATTTTCACCTAAAGAATGTACACACCTAGTACACTCAATCAACTCTTCCATACACTGTTACTTGAAAAACTGACTTTTGAAGAACCAAACCATGAACCATATTAACCAAGAAAATATATTAACACTATCAACACTCCTTTATATTTACAAGACCTAAAACCACTCTGTGGAGAAACACGAAGCACATAAATTTCTCCCAAACACCTCTATAATGCACAGTTCACACACTATTGAACATAACTTCTTTTGTATGATTATATAACACACCATCTCTTGAATATAATACCTCTAAAAATCTCTCATCAACACATCTAAATCGCATAGGAAAATATTCAACCTAGAAGAAATGTCGAGCAAAACCAAAACACAACTCTGTCACCTAGAATAGAGCTATGGGACACTGTTTCCTTTTTTTATAATTTTTTCTCAAAATCACTTGGAAACCAAGCACCAAAGACACATCATCATCTTCAACACTTCCACAACACAAAAACCAATTGCATCATAGGAATTCAACCACATATCCATAGACAAAATCTTATCAAAGCAACATAGAGGTTGACACTAGTATCATTACTAATGATAACATAATGCAACAAATCAAAGCATGGATAATATTAATTGCTCATACTCTTGCAATAATATTGAGTATTCAACAATCTACATCAATGACAACATAGGATTTTTGACATCAATGAAAACACTAACTACTCATACTTGTAACACCTAGGTCATTTCATCATTCCCCATTGATTGAACTCAATCCCCCTTTTCCCACCATTTCATTTTAGTGAACCCAACATTGTACATCATAAATTCTAATTAGGAAGCCTGTAAAACCCTGGATCTATGATTTGGATGAGCTTGTTTTTCATCACATTTAGGGTTCAAAATTACATTTTGCATCATTTAAATTTGAAAAAATTCAAAAATATTGCATATTAGTTGCATTAAGGGTGTCTTTCAATCATTTACATCAGAAAATTCAATCAAAATTGCATCTAAAAAGTTTTCATTTTGTTTTCTTTTTGCCATCAAATTTCATGCAAATTTAATCATCAAATTATTGGAAATCTATAACTGAAAGAATTTGTTTGCAACCTAAAATAGAGAACTTAAACTTTAAATCAAAAACTCAAATTATAATTTTACAAATCCCTATACAAAGACCAATTTTCTGTTAGGTGGACCTATCCTTGTATAAGCACTTTTTCAAATTTTTGGTCATAAATTTGTCTTTGTCTACTTTATTTATTGTTTTTTATAGATCTCAATTTTAGTTTCAGAATTTTTGTTTATGTATTTGTTTTCTTTTAAGTCAATTGATCAAACCAAGTGTGTTCAAAATTAAAATTTGCATTCAAAAGACATCATTTCCAGATTCTTTTTGCATCTTACAATCATCAAATCTGAAATTTTGCATCAAACTTCATTCATACTTACATTTGACATATAAAACAAACTTTCATCATGGATATGTGTTTTGGTAAAATGTGGATTTCATTAAAATCCTTGGTTGATGTCTCAAGTTGTGTATTTGGTGATGATCATAATACAATTGAGCCTATTCATGATCCTCAACTCCTAATGAATGTACCTGGGAGATTGACATCCTAGGTGAAGATGAAGATAACATTCAAGAATTCATTCAAAATTTCTTTCACATCCTAGATAACAATACATCATTTTACCCCTCCATGCAACAATCAACACCTTCTATCATCCCACCACTTGAGATGTTGACCTTTTGCATCTTGAATTTGAATCACAAACTAAGACTAAATCACCAAACATGGAGGAATCTATTCACAATTACAACATTGATACTCTTCCATCCTATGCCCACCGAGATACTGATACATCTATCAACCTAGAAGAGATTTATGGTCAAGGCTTTAGAAACTTAAGTAAAAAAGGATGTGACATAACAAATGAACAAGAAATCCATCAATTGCTAAAACAACAATCATCGAAAGATACCAAGGGATTAGGATATCAAGATTCTTCCCCCCCACACAAACCAATTACCTGATCAAGTAAGAATCCTAAGCCCTACAAACTCAAAAATTTACCATTTCTACATACTATAATTGAAACTGAACAAAAAATGGAAAAACTCCTCCGTCAAGGATTGATTACATTACCACCTATTTGAGAAAATAAAAAAGGAAAAAGTGCATACATGATTTTTTCTGCATTTCATAGAACTCTTGGGCATTGTTGGTTATTTTTAGTGAACCAAGAAAATCTCACAAATAACCTATGAAATTTATATCTTCCAATGGTTATCTATTTGGAGGGATTGGCCAACGAACTAGTGAAAGAAGAAATTATTTCCTCCTACACTTTGGGCTATGTTTTTTGTATTGATGGACACAAGAGAAAGGATTGGGGAAAAAGAGATGTTTGGTTTGGGCCTAGGGATGTTGGGCCCTTTGATTGCGATGAGTTTGAAGATTATTTTAAAAATATAAATTATAATTTATGTCTGGTCCTCACCAAGAGGTTTGATGTGAAAATGAACATTTCTTTAATGTTGATGTTTATGGATATCCAAAATAAATATCAAAATAGAGGTTTCAATTATGTTACCTATCTTGCCGAGGAGATTCATAAGGAATTGGTAGGATTATAGGATGGAAAACCTCCACTTGTTTGCAGACATTACTATTGATGCATATGTTGCTATGGATGGGCAGGAAGGTTTTCAAAAAAATCATGAAACTAAGGGAGAAGGATAACAATGAAAATGATCTACCTGTACAAATGTGGACACACATTTGGGATCAAGATTATTCGGATTCTAATTACAATGGATTTTGTAATAGTTCAATTTTATTGTTTGGAACAACTTGGTTTAAGGCCTATGTACATAATATCTAAGAGCATTAAGGAGATTTTGAGGCCCTTGGAATTCAAGGAGGGCACCAAATATGATCATATTTGGGGTGATTAGTATCTATACCCCCATTTTACTTTAATCATTTAGTGTGGGAGGAGAGAAATTTTTCTTTCACTCATTCATTGGCCAATCCCTCCAAATAGGTAACCATTGGAAGATGGCAATTCCAGAGGTTATTTGTGAGATTTTCTTGGTTCATTAAAAATAACCAACATGCATCTTACTGATGAGTGTTGTGCTTTAAAGAAACTGATAGATGAAAATAATAGTATACATATAATTTGATAGCATGCACACACTTAACTCCTTGCCATTTGATTGTTGTAGAATCAGGGCATACTCACTATTACATGTATTGCACTTTATGTAAATCAGTTTTCCATATTGCAAGGAGCACCTTCTCACCACTTATCTCAGGTCATGCTTGTCCTAAATTTTTTGAGACAAAGAGGTTTGATAGCCTTTCCCTAGTATGACACTTTTTGTCGCCCCTTTGGCTAGTTATCCACCTTTTGTATACAATGAACAAGATTGGGATGCAGACAACTTGCTTTAGGTTGGCTTGCATGAGACATACTAGTTTTTTTATTTGTCTTCTTTCCATTTTCTTTATGATTTCATGTGCATAATTTGATACCCTATATTGTGTTGCTTGGTGTGTCTTTAATTTTATGAACTTTTCTTGGGGTGACCCTTGTTACTCTATTGGTGCAAGGATACAAAGAAATTGAACCCATTATGAAATTATTCTATTTTTATCTTCATTCTTCTATATATTGTACATATTATCTTTTCTTTAAATTGTCTTGTGTTTTCCTTTTGGGGATGATGCAAAGTGTTGAGATATTTAGGTCTCCTCCATGTTAACCCAAAATTATTGTTTTTCTTCTACCTCTCTATGTGTCATTCTTCCATTGTGTTCATTTTTCTATGAGTATTTTGGGAATGATGATAGCTCCAAGATCTATTAAATCATTGTAGCAAAGATATATGCTGACCACAAATCTGTAGATCCCTTATGTGTTTTGGATTTCATTTGGGGGAAACCCCTCTTCATGATGCAAATTTTTTTGGAAACGTATCATTGGTATAGGTCTTTCTAATTAAGCTCTCATGTTTTCTTTTATTGTATGGCATTTATCATCTTTCTATTTTAAAGTAATTTCTCACAGAATGGTGTTTAACATTTTTTTAAAAGTGGTCACATATGGTCCCCCGCTCATTATTTACATAATTGTGTAACCTCTTTCAAAGTGTGGTCTTCTTAATTCATGTGATGTGTCTCCTTGGTAGTGATATTAGAAAGCCCTATATCATTGGTATAGGGCTTTCTAATTAAGCTCTCATGTTTTCTTTTATCGTTTGGCATTTATCATCTTTCTATTTTAAAGTAATTGCTCACAAAATGGTGTTTAACAAATTTTTTAAGTGGTCGCATATAGTCCCCCGCTCAATATTTACATAATTGTGTAACCTCTTTCAAAGTGTGGTCTTCTTAATTCATGTGATGTGTCTCCTTGGTAGTGATATTGGGTTTAATTTCCTACAAGAGTGTGACCTTTCTTGGCATATGAGATTCATCTTAGTTGTAATGCTATGGTTTGCATTCCCTAAGGTGTGAATCTTTTGTTCCTCAGCTAGTCCTCTCTTGGTGGTGATGACAAGTGTGATGTTCCCTAAGGTGGGACCCTTCATGTATTAAATAAAATCCTTTGCATTTAAAACTAGTTCATGGCCATTGAGCATAATACAACTTTCTTGCTAGTCATGCCTTTTATTTCATGAGTGTTTATGAGTCTAGTTTATGGTTTAATTATTGATAGAGTTGTTGTTTATTTCTTGCAGTTGTCATAAGACTTTGATACTTGGGAGTTGATCTTTTATAATATTTCCTTGAAACCATAGACTTTGGACATGAACTTAATTTCATAACTTTCAAATGATATTGGCATGCTATATGAACTGACTGTGCTAATTTTGCATGTGATTAATGAATGTCACTTTGAGATGATTATGGATATGTGGTTGTTGTGCATACTAACATTGTCATGCAAATGTAATTATGGCCTACACTTTAGGAAGATTCTGCCAACTGGGCATTTGCCATATCGGTCAACAAGGTGGTCATTTAATGAGGGAAGACTCTTGGAGAATAAATATTCTTCATGAAAATCAGATTGTAACTGCCTTGTAATGGTCTTAAATGCTCTTGAGCAAGCACAGGCATTACTATTTTGTCTGACCCACATTAAGGCAAACATTCCTGACAAACTCTATGCATGTGTAGCCGCCTCTGCTCCTTTATGCGTTTACCTAATGTGGCATCCTTCGTGTCTGCTGGAGTCAACCACCTTGCTAGGTGTTTTAATAAGGCTCCGATGTTCTTTCTTAGCTCTCGGATAGAAGATTTCTTAATTGATGTAATTGCACTCTTGATTTTTCAGTAATACAGTCATGTTGCTCATTTGTACTTATGTTTTCCAATAAATGAAATGAAGTTATAATTTTGTGCATCTGATTCTATCTTAGTTTTAGGGAATACTTATCCAAGGGGGCACACGTGGTGAGTATTATGTCATGTACCTTAGTCTAGTTTAGTTATTTTATGTTCAGTTATTAGTTAAGAATCAAGTATTGATTGTTCCTGCAGCCACTAGAATTCCATTTTGTGACTAT
Organism: Sequoiadendron giganteum; assembly: GCA_007115665.2. Classification (NCBI taxonomy): domain Eukaryota; kingdom Viridiplantae; phylum Streptophyta; class Pinopsida; order Cupressales; family Cupressaceae; genus Sequoiadendron; species Sequoiadendron giganteum. The sequence continues at coordinate 65,373,796 of CM021105.1, forward strand.
TCCTGCAGCCAAAGCAAATATAGTAGTTTCATATTTGTTCACTCATATCTTCATTTATGTCATGCATTTCAATTTAATCTAGTTATTTTTTTGATGTTCAACATTTATGCTATTTTCTTCCAAGTAACTTACTTTCAGCATTGTTTTTTTCTTAGTTGTAGGATACATATGGCTACTTTGGATTCCTAGTGCACATATAGTGCTGACCCATTTCAAGTTTACGTCCCTGGGTTGACAATTTAAATGCACCTTCCTGATGATTGAAATGGATATTCAGGTTAGATGTCCAATCTATGAATCACAACTGCAAGGGCTTAGTTGTTAAAATCATTGTAGGAGGCCAACATTTTTCGGTGCCATTATTGGGGATGGTGTCAAACTAGGTAGTTCTTTCGATTCATTGATAGTTTTCCTTGTTGTAGTGTTTCTAGAAGTTGTTCTTAGTGTACCCCTCATTTAGAATTAATGTTCCCCCTATTCTTTTGTTAATTCTTTGTGTGACTTGGTTGATATCGCATGTGTAGAGGGAGGAGGAGAGATGCTCATGGGAGATTCCTTCCTAGCACTCATGATCCATTCCAGTTAGTTGAGTACCAGAACCTGCCAAGAAATAGAGAAGAAGAAGAGTCATACCCCTTTGCTAATACATTTCTAGATCAAACTAGTTCTGAAGTTTCCTCTAAAGATCAAAATCTGATTGAAGAACACCTTGCTTTGGAACATCATCAAGCATGGGTGATGCAAATGGAAACAGACCTAACAGTCCTAACCAACAAGCTTTTCCTTTCCCCATTTCTCATCAAAATGAAGTGGACAATCTCAAATATATCCCTACTTCAGTCTTTCCTAAGTTCTTTGGACTTGTCATAGAAGATCCTAAGACATTCTTGTTTGAGTTTGATATACTCTACAGAAGTTATGACTATACTACTAATGCCCATAGGCTTAAGCTATTTCCTACCACTTTGAAATAAGTTGCATTAAGATGGTTCATGACCCTAGGCAAAGATAATGTGGAGACTTGGGAGGACATGAAGACAAAGCTCATTGAGAAATACAAAGAGTATTATAGGGGTAGTGACATGAGAGGAGATGACATGTTTAGAATGCAGCAAAAGGAGGATGAGAGCTTGGAAGATTACATTTCAAGGTTTTTTTTGTCTACACAAATCTCCACACCATACACTCAATGAATAATCACAAAACTTTCTTTTCTTGAGAGGAATTAATGATAGTTGCACAGATTCCTTGGACCTAATGGGAGGAGGAGATTTCACCCAAGTTCCTTGGGAGGATATCAAGAAGCTATGTCAAAACTATTCTAGGGCAGCTTCAAAGAAAGTGAGAGCTTACCAATCCTCTATGGGTAACTCATCTACCCGTGGAGTTTCAAGGATGGAGATTACTCACTTACTGGAAGACTTCAAGCCAGACATTATAAAAAATTTGGCTACTCAACTCGATTCACTTCAGGCTAAAAATAAACAAGAGGAGGCAGAGGCAATGTTGGTATAATATTGCCCTCATTGTAGACAAAATAAGAAGGATTGTAGATGCAAGATGATAGCTAATATTGACAGAAGGAAAATGGCACCCAAGTTCAAACCAATCTAGGGTGATGATGATCAAGTCGACTATGTTGCACAAAGGAGGCCATGGGCTCCAAGACAAGGTATGCCACCTGACCCACTATCTTTTGCTTGGCCATATTTCAATTCTTATTCATCTGGTAATCAATGGCAACCCCCATATCCATCCAATTATGGAGGATATCCACCATAGCCTTGGAATAACCCTCCAAATTCTTGTCCCAATCACCAAAACTCTCCACCCTAGTGGAAGCAACCTTAGGGGAATTAGCAACAGTTTCAAGGAAACTAGCAGCAAACATCTCAGTGGAGGGGAAGATAGCAATGACTAAACCAAACAACCAATTACATGCAGCCACCTTCTCAGCCCCAATAGCCTGCTATAATGCCTCCTCCTTCTAATCCAAGTTCAAATGCACCTAAACCTACTCAGCTACTAGCCCATCCCACACCTAACCTAAATAATAAACCACAGCAATAGCCAGTATACTCTACTGATCCAAATCAATTTCCTACATATATTGTGAGTGTAAGTGACATCCAATTGCATTCAGGATTTCTACTTTGTGAGCCCCTTCCATGCCTATTATCACTGAGCTTCCTATGGAAGAAGAGGAGCCTCTGAATGTCCTTGTTCAGCCAAGTGCACCTAAAAATCTTGAACCAATCCCAACCAAGCAGACTGAGCTTGAACCACCATTTCCTTAGAGGTTGGAAATTGTGAAGAAAAAAGAAGAAAAGGAGGACACAATTTTTGACATCTAAGATCAGCTAAAGCATATTTGTGTCTAGATACCTATATTTCAGGTCATAAAAGATGTTCACATATATTTCAAAGTAATTAAGGAAGCATTCCTTAAGAAGCCAGGCAGAAAGAAGAAAAACCCCACTACAGTTCATGTGGTGTGACAGATTGCTGACATCATGCTTGGGAAAGTGATTGTTCCTAATTATAATGACCCAAGGAGTCTTGTGGTAGGAGTTGTTATAAATGGGATGCAGATAAAGAATTCTCTAATTGATTTGGAAGCAACAATAAATGTGATGACTAAGGACATCCTACAGCAACTAAATATTTCAAGCATGAGACCTACTCCTACTATCCTACAGCTTGATGATAGTTCTACAATTAAGCCTGATGGTATAGTGGAAGATCTAGTGGTAAATCTAGACTTGTGGGAATACCCAGTAGATTTTATGATTCTTTCTCCTAAAGCCACACTAGGAAAGTACCCCATTATTCTTGGAAGACCATGGTTAGCAATAGCAGATGCTTATATTGGATGCCAGACAAGAGACATGACCATTTAACATGGGAAGAGCACAAAAAATCTTGTTCTCTACCCTCCTACTCAGCCATCCCATGATAAGGATGATTTAGTGTGGCCACATGTTGGTGAAGAGGGCAAAGAAGTTAATTATGTGGCACAGCTTATGATGTTAGGTAGAAGTCATTTCCTACAGCTTCAAGATGAAGATGAAGTATTGTCTAACATAATTTAGAACCATTATGAAGTAGAGGAAGCATCATCCTCTGATTCTGTTGGTACGGTGAGGAAACTCCTGCACACTCTTCCTGCAGCAATTCTTCCTGCAACCGCTCATCCTACAGATGTTCTTCCTACAACTACTCATCTTTTAGCCATTCTTCCTATAGATGAAATTCCTACAGAAATAGGTATGTTCCATGCATTTCTACCACATGAACTCAAGATACCAAGCATTACTGAAGCAGCTATATTAGAGTTAACTACACAAGTACAAGTGTCAGAAGGCAAATATTTGAATATCAATAGTAAACTAAGTGAAGAACAACAGTTTTCATTGGTAGACTTATTGAGGGCACACCAATATGCATTTGCATGGGATTATCATTATATGAATGGATTGGATCCTAAGCTTTGCACTCATAGGATATATATAAGAGATGATTGTACACTAGTAAGGCAGACACAAAGAAGAATTAACTTTGCATTGAGAGAAACTGTAAAAGGAGAACTGTAGAAATTGCTTGATGTTGGATTTATCTACCCCATTTTAGATAGCCAATGGGTGTCCCCATTGGTAATTATGCCCAAAAAATTAGGGAAGTGGTGAGTTTTTATTGATTACAGGGAGCTTAACTCTGCCATCAAAAAGGATCATTTTCCCTTACCATTCATAGATCAAGTTTTGGACTCACTTGTAAAAAGCAATACTTTTTTTTCTCTTGATGGATTTAGTGGCTATAACCAGATCCAAATTGCACCAAAGGACTAAGAGAAGGCCACATTTACCTATCCATGGGGAACCAATGCATACTTAGTACTTCCATTTGTCTTATGCAATGCACCTGCAACGTTTCAGAGGACAGTCATCAGCACATTTTCAGATATCTCTTATGATCAAGCATGAAGATTTATATGGATTATTTCACTATCGATGGTGTTGATTTCAATGAAGCATTGGAAAATCTTAAAATATTCCTATAGAGATTTGAAAACCACAATCTATCTTTAAATAGTGAAAAGTGCTTCATGATGTTGCGGGAAGGTGTAGTTTGTGGCCACTACATCTCTCACAAAGGCATTCAAGTAGATCTTGCAAAGATTGAGGTGATTACCAATCTGCCCTATCCCTGAAAAAAAAAAGATGTTAGGAGTTTATTAGGACATGCAGGTTATTATAGGAGGTTCATCAAAGACTTCAACAAAATGGCAGCACCATTGTATACTCTCCTCATTAAAGATGTTAACTTCCAATGGACAGAAGACTATGACAAGGCATTTTCTGACTTGAAAGCAATTTTGATTCATGCTCCTTTGCTCAAGGGACCTAATTGGGAGTTTCCTTTTCACATCCACACAGATGCATTAAATTATGCTATAGTAGCAATCCTAGGATAGAAAGAAGGAGCTATTGGAAATGCCATATACTTTGTCAACAAAAATATGCAAGGAGCTGAATTCAACTATACAATGATAGAGAAAGAGATGTTAGTAGTGATCTATGCTCTAAAAAAATCCAGGCATTACATAATAGGCTACTAGATCTTTGTGCACATTGAACATGCAACCATTAGATACCTCATTAATAAACCTTTGATTTCAGGAAGGCTAGCAAGATGGTTATTATTGATGCAGGAGTTTCACATAACCATCATGGATAAACCAAGGAAGGCCAATGTTGTTGCAGATTTCCTCTCAAGGATGACTACATCAAAGGACAATCAATTCATAGATGATTTTTTCCCTAATGAGAACTTATTTTTCATCAGTGAGTAGACACACTGGTATGCTGATATAGCTAATTTTTTGGTCACATGGAGAGTCCCTCCTCACTTCTCTCCAAAAGAGAGGAGAGTGCTCATTGAAAAATATTTTCCTTTCTCATTGATTGTTGGATATTTTTTCTACAATAGACCTGACCAAGTCATGAGGAGATGTGTGAGAGAAGATGAAATATTTTATATTTTGCAAGCATGTCACAATGAACCCTATGGAGGACATTTTGCAGCCAAGAGGACAGAAATGAAGATTTTGAACATAGGATATTACTAACCAACTCTCCACAAGGATGCAAGAAGATATACCAGGAAGTGTGACATATGCCAAAGGATGGGCAGGCCAACAAAATCTGATTAGATGCCACTTTGTCCCTAGGTAGTAATCAGCCCATTTGATAAGTGGGGATTGGATCTTGTAGGACCCATTGATCCTCCATGAAAAGGTAAATCCTATATTTTGGTATGCATTGATTATATAACTAAATGGGTAGAAGTTAAGGCCATGAAGCATGCATGAGATAATAAAGTTGCAGAATTTTTACGTGAGGAAATTTTCACATGGTATGGAGTTCCAAGGGAGATAGTGACTGATCAAGGGACTTAGTGACTGATCAAGGGACTTAATTCACTTCAACCCTTGTTACATCATTGTTCAATGAGTACAACATTAGACACAGGAAGTCTACTCCTTATCACCCCCAAGAAAATGGCCAAGTTGAAGTGACTAACAAAGAAATTGAAGCCATTTTGATCAAAATAGTGGCTATCCATTAAAATTATTGGGCAAGCGGGCTACTAGAAGTTGTTTGGTCCTACAGAACTACCCAGAAAATAACTACAGGATTCACTCCATTTGAGTTGCCATATGGAAAGACAGCTATGATGCCCATTGAATTTGAACATAAGACTCTTAGAACTGTAGTAGAATTGGGAATGGATATCTTTGGGGCACAAAAAGAAAGAATCATGCCGCTGAATGCTTTGGATGAGATGAGGAAGGAAACTTTGCATCACAAAGAGGTAGTGTAGAATGAGCGAATAAGGTGGCATGATAAATTCATCAAGGATAAGAAATTTCAGCCTAGAGATTGGGCACTGCTCTATGACTGAAGATATCAGGATAATGTAGGAAAATTGTAAATAAGGTGGCTCAGACCGTATGAGGTGGCTGAAGTATTTTCCAATGGAGTTGTTCAGCTTACTACCATCGACCCTGTCAGATTTAAGTTGTTGGTGAATGGTCATCGCCTGAGAGTGTATCACAAGCCAACTTCTAAGAAGGAGTTCCTGAGGTAATTCACTCCCTATGCAGCACCCAAACTTCTTGCAACCAAAGGGAGTGGACCTAGTGTCCCTTCTTCTAGCTAACTAAGGTATGTAACTTGTCATAATAAATATTTCCACTTCTATGGGGGTCCACTTCTTCACCCATCCACCCATCTATTCCACTTTTCTCTCTCTTCCATTCTGCCATCATTTCACTTCACTTCACTTCACTTCATTTCATTCCATTCCATTCCACTCTTCTTTCATTAATTCCTTAGAAGATTTCTTCAAAATGACCTGTAATTTCTCCATGATCTCTATAATAAATATTCCATGAATTTAGGTACGTGCACATCAATCGTTATATCTTAATTATCTTTTAGTGCATTTATTTAATTGTTGTGAATTAATATGGAATGTTCACCATAGCATGTAATTATTCTCTACCCTATCAAATCAACATTCCACCTCACATGTGAGGACACATGTGCAAATTTAGGTTGGGGGAACTCAATTTCATGCCTGCATGTTTTCCCGTACTAGTTCATGTGAGCAAAATTTAAGTTATTGAGCCAATTTGAATTCCAAGTGAGTAAGGTGACAGCTCGCATGTGTGAAGTGACAATTCACCACCACCATTTTCCTTAATCATAGCCTAAATTCATTACTCTTTTATTGCTTTAATTTCTCCCATCATAATTTCAAGCCAAAAGGTAAAATTCAAATGAAACCAGCATTGGAATTTAGAAGAATTGCAGGAAAAGAAGAAGTTTGGCATTCAATCAAAAATTACAGGAGGAAAATATTTGTAGAGTAACTACTTAATTGTAGACAATGGGAGGTGAGTTAATTTGAAATTAACCCACGGTTCACAATGTGTTACTATAGGATGCACCTTGCCTAGCTGAGTTTACAAACTATGGATGGCTAGATTATTTCTTAAAGCTGGATGGTTTTGATGAAAATGTTGCACTAGAATTCACCTAGACATTATTTGAAGGGAAAGCCATGGTAAAGGGATTAGAGGTCATAGCTATGGAGGAAAGAATTGTAGAAGTTACAGGGTTGCCTATCGATGGTGAGCAATACCCTATAGCTAGAGATGCCAAGTCAACTAGGGTAGAATTTACAGAACCTAATGACCCTCCATTGGGCATAGACAAACAAGGTGTGAAGAAAACTTATTTGCCTAACCTATGGAGGCAGGCAGTTGTCTATGTTGTGAAGTATATTTCTTGTGAAGGTTGCTAGTCAAATTTACATTTTGTGCATTTTAAGCTACTGAACCACATGAGGCATGGAAGGAGAATGAATGTGCCCAACATAATATTTCATCTTCTCTCAATCATGGTGACCAAGACCTAGAAAGGTAGGGACAATTCCATTTCCAACCATTGTTTGATTAAATTATTAGTTGAAAAATCTCTGCATGATGTGTTGATATTTCCTAGGAAGAATTTTTGAGTATTGATCAAATTAGACTAGAGCATTTGCGACGTAGGATTTTGCCTCAACCTCATAGGGTTGGTAGAAGAAGGAGAAATTTTGGGGCCACTCCTAGCACCTCAATTTCTGACACAATCCCTAGTGGAAACCCTCCTACAACCACATAAACTATTGAAATTAGTTCTTCTGAGGCAGAGCATTTTGATAAAGAGAGTTCCTCTCCTAATTTCGATGATGATGTCCCTCTTGGGACCCTAATGTGGAATAGGGCATAGAAGAAGAAGGAAGAGATGAGAAAAGGAAAAGCCAAAAATAAAATGATAGAAAAAGAGGTGTCAAGCTCTAGGAAATGGAAAGCTAACACTGTTCCTCCTACAACAAAAGAAAACCCTCCCAAAAAATCAAGATTAGTTAGGCTATTTGTTGATGAAACTCCTAGGGAAATATTACGAGAGGGTGTAGAAGCTCCAATGGAGTAGGTGAATGTTGAAGAAAGGGACGTGTTCAAAGAAGCAGCAAGCATGACGTTGGCAGACCTTGCCAACATTGTAGAACAAGTTGAAAACTAGGCATGTGAGGAAAATCAAGGGTTACTATAGCAAGAGTTCTTATAGCATGAGGAAGAACAAGAACTTGAGCCCCTATAGCCAGAATTGGTTGAGAAAATAGAAGCCCTATAGTTGGTACTCTACCAAGAACAAGCACAAGTGTTAGGTAAAATGATGGTAGGAATACATAGGCCCTCTAATTTTTCAATGAACATATTAGTTCTAAATTTATGGAGGGAAATACAAAGGAGAGAAGAAGAATGGAAAGAAAAAAAATACAAGTTAAAGAAGGAAATTAAACAGAAAGATGAGGAAATTGAGGGTAAGAATGCAGAAATTGTTGTTTTAAAGAAGGTGGATGACATGAAAACTCTAGTTCCACAAATATTAGAATGTAGATCTCCCCTAAGGGTCTATTCTTTGTACTTAAAGGAGAAGAATCTTTCTTTCAAGCTAACAAGAATTATTTCAGGTTTGAATCCTTCTACTAAGACCCCTGTGGAATTTTTTAATGCTTTTCAGATTGCTCCCCTAAGATGAAAAATTTGTTGTGTGAATTTTATTTACATAATTTTGTTGTGACCAAAGATCAAGATTGGAATCCACTGTTATATGTTGGGGATGTCCAATTAAGGGCATTCATGTCCTGGATACATAATGAAGTAAGCTAGGGAAAGCAATTCAGGACCTATAGACAAGTTGAATCCAGCATTCCCTTGCCCATTAGGGTTGAATCTAGACATCTAGGAGATATTGTTAAGGATTGGCATAAAATGTTATATTGGCTAAGCTATAGCTGTAGGATCCTACCTGAGAGAGAGAGAGAGAGAGAGAGAGAGAGAGAGAGAGAGAGAGAGAGAGAGAGAGAGGCAGTGTACAAATATTATGAGGAGATGGCAAGAACTGTAGGTGACTTTGTAATGGCATACTTTTCCCAGAGATGGAATAACCTATATGATGATTTGAATCAAGTTGAGCCTCATTCCACACACAACTTTGTTGCAGCACTCAAAGGAGCTGATAGGTATATGTAGATTGGAAGAAAAAAGGGCAATTCTGGCTTTCACTAATTTTCTAGCCACCTATCCTATTGTGGCTGGTACCAAACTTTAGATTTTACAGGTATGACATAGCAGATGAGAGACAAAGATGGAGCAGGTTGGAGAGACAACAAGGGTTCTATTGGGATCCTAATTTAGATACATTAGAAATTGATGTGGCACAACTTGCAATTGCCAATTTCAGAGCACTAACCAGACAAAATCACAACTCTTCCTTTGTTGGAGGACCAACAAGACATTAGGTTGGGGGGATGATGAGTCTAGTTTATGTTTTAATTATTGATAGAGTTGTTGTCTATTTCCTACATTTGTCATAAGACTTTGATACTTGGGAGTTGATCTCTTATAATATTTCCTTGAAACCATAGACTTTGGACATGAACTTATTTTCATAACTTTCAAATGATATTGGCATGCTATATGAACTGATTGTGTTAATTTTGCAGGTGATTAATGAATGTCACTTTGAGATGATTATGGATATGCAATTGTTGTGTGTACTAACATTTTCATGCAGATGTAATTAAGGACTACACTTCAAGAAGATTTTTCCAACTAGGAATTTTCCATATCGGTCAATAAGGTGGTGATTTAATGAGAGAAGACTCTTGGCACGTGAAGATTCTTCATGTAAATCATATTGTAACCACCTTGTAATGGTCTTAAATTTTATTGAGCAAGCACGATCTTTATTGTTGTGCCAGACCCGCGTTAAGGCAAACATGCTTGACAAACTATGTGCATGTGTAGCCGCCTTTGCTCCTTTTCGTGTTTACCTAATGTGGTGTCCTCCACATCTATTGGAGTTGACCACCTTGCTAGGTGTTTAAATAAGGCTCTGATGTTTTTTCTTAGCTCTTGGATAGAATATTGCTTAATTGATGTAATCACACTCTTTATTTTTTTAGTAATACAATCATGTTGCTCATTTGTACCTATGTTTTCCAATAAATGAAATGAATTTATAATTTCATGCATTTGATTCTATCTTAGTTTTAGGGAATACTTATCCAAGGGGGACCACTTGGTGAGTATTTTGTCTCGTACCTTAGTTTAGTTTATTTGTTATTTTTTGTTCAGTTATTAGTTAAGAATCTAGCGTTGATTGTTCATGCAGCCACTAGAATTCTATTTTGTGACTATTCCTATAGCCAAAGCAGACAGTAGTTTTTTGTTTGTTTGCTCATATCTTCATTTTTTCATGCATTTCAGTTTAATATATTTATTGGTTGATGTTCATCATTTATTTTATTTCCTTCAAAGCATTTACTTTCAGCATTGTGTTTTTCTTATTTGTAGGATAGATATGGCTACTTTGGATTCCTAGTGCACATACAATGCTGACCCATTTCAAATTTATGTCCTTGGGTTTAAAATTTAAATGCACCTTCATGATGATTGAAATGGCTATTTAGGTTAGATGTCCAATCTTTGAATCATAGCTACAAGGGCTTAGTTGTTAAAATCATTTTAGGAGGCCAACAAGTGTCTAACATAATGGAGCTTGATAGTCTTGTGAAAACTTTTATGATTTTGTGTGGCACCTTATCAAATTTATCAAGGAGTATAAATTTTGGTATGGTTGATGTATGGGAGGCCTATAGACCTAGCCATGAATTTCCCATCTACCACCCTTTTTGAAGGTACACACCTATTATATATAAAATTGCACTAGCTCATTGTGTGTTTCTCACCCTTTTTCTTTGAGGCTCACCTAGTGAAGAGAAGATTTTAGGAGCCCATGTGAGTGTATTTTTTGGACAAACATATTAGGTTTGATCCATAGGTATTTTGGAAAAATAGTCGAGGCTTGATCCACCCCTTTTCCTTTCTTTTTCTCTTTGCATCAATTTTAACATTGTATGATTATGTATCTTATGTTGTTGTTGCATGCATGTGTATCTTTGTGCCTTTGTTGGTTTTCTATGAGATATTAGATCTTGGGGGCTTGATCATCTTCCTTTATCCTTATTATCTTATCTTTCCAAAAATTGCATAATTGGAGCTCTCTTTACTTTATTTTCTACTTTAGTGTGAATCTAAACATAACTTCATACTCTCACTAAAGTTGGGGCTAAATGTAGTGTAGGAAATTGTATACCTTTACAATTTCACACTATGTTTGCATCCCCTTAATTGGACTTAATAAAGCCTCTAATTGATCAAATTATGCATTCCAAAGCATTATTATTCTTGTTTTTTGAACGATAAATATATATTAAACAATTTGCAACATTAATTAAATCACCTTGGAAATTGAGTGTCCTCGACTTTGGTCCTAGAACCCATTCACCTAAGGACAAGTGGGCCCCCTTTAAGTCCTAGGACCTATTTTTTAATATGTTTTTGGTTGCATTTTAATGATTCAAATTCAAGTTTCAAGTGTCATATTTTGAAATCTATTTTTGACAAAATTAGATTAACACCTATAATACAGTTATTTTATCAATTCAAATCTAACACTTAATAAGAAACATTATCAAGACTTCACATGATCAAATATTATTGTTAAGAGCATTAAAGAGAAGATTTATAAATCATCTACAATAGCAATCAAGATCATATCATCATGTCAAAGTTCATGTGTGTTCATGTCATGTTTTGGAGCTAACATTGTGATGTAGGTTTCAAGCATTCAATCATCAATCAATCAAGCCAATTCACGCAAGAACCAAGCATTAGAGTGATGTGTATGATTTTAGTCCTCTAAGCACAACCATTAAGGGTTTGGTGAGTTGTAACAAGCTTTGTTAAGTCAACCATTCCTTAATTTTATCATTATTTCATTATCAAGATTTAATTATCAAACATGGGGTTTGACTAAGGCAAACTCCAATTCACTGAAAACAAAAAAAATGTTTCTCTCTTTATATGTGAAGATTTATAGGTGAAGAAGTATTGAAATTTGATCAAAGGATAAATTTTTGCAAAGTTGCATAAGTTGTCATCATTGTTTTCTAGCTACAAAAACTCATTTATGGATTTTATTTTTGGCTTTCTAACAGTCAAACCTGGAGAAATCAAAAGCTTCGATATGGGACTAGAGGACTACAAAAACCTATTCTGGAGACGCATTCACCTAGGGAAAACTAGTCCTACTATATGCCTTAAAACCTACTTTTTTATCAAAGGTGCACACTACTAGACCCTTCTCAAATCTACCTACAAATTTTTGTTTCTATTTCTGCTATCATAGAATTATGCATTTCATGTGTTATGTCACATAATTCATTTAGTTAATGCACTTCAATTCATTCCAAAATATTGCACTAAGAAAGAAAAGATCCAAGGTCCAAAATAGGGTTGACTCGCCTCAAGGTTGAAATTCAACCATGTCCCTTCGTGATCTTCTCTCTTTCTAATGAAATTGGGGAAAGGTGTGTTTGGATCTTAGGTCATTTCATAATTCCACATTGATTGAATTCATTCCCTTTTTCCCACCATTTCACTACCAACATTAACATTAATATTGATTATGTTAATGATTTTTAAGACTTCAAATCTTATGAGCTATTCCTAATAAATTGAATGGTTGTGGACGAACGATGTGATCAGGCTTTAAAATTCTTTGTTTTGAGGAGTAAGCAAACATATCAACATAGATGGAGGGGGAAGGCAAACTTTAATAATAGCTTTTAATGGAATTGATTTGAACATTGTGATTTCAATCCCCTCTCTCACATCAATCACAGTGCCCTCTAGAAAAAACTACTCAAAACTCTAAACCAACAACCCTGATATATGGATGACCATAATCATTGTTGAAAATCAAGATAAAAAATTACAGTAAACTATGTAGATAATTTTATACATCCAAATAAACAAATAGCAATAAATCATATATAAAAATATATTACAATATAAATTGAAACCATAAATCAAGAATTATGTGGATAAATCCTTGCGAGAAAAAACTCCACAGAGATCCAAGACTTGTATTAATCCTTCAAATGAGTTACATCAATAAAATTTCTCTCTAAATCATTGCAACACTTCATGGCTTCAAAAACCTATAAATTAACTTGTTTTTCCTTATTCTCAAGCACTAAATATATAGGAATGAGAAAAACCACCAATCAAGAATGGTTTCTAAAACCATTTACGCATAAATCACAAAAATAAGAAATTTTTGCTTCAAACTTGTGATTTTACCCACTTTTTAGTAATGTGATCATGCAAACTAAAAAGCCTTCCTCATATTCTTCAAGATTACATTTAACTTCCCCTTTCTCATGCTCTTTCTAATTTCAAAATGAAAATATCACTTTAAAAGTTGTCATATTTGCATTTATCAACTTTCATGATAACTAAAAGATAATTAAAAATCACTAGTTAATAACTAAATACAAAGCAAGGGTGAGATATTTACTCAAAATTCCCCCACTTGTTGAACACATTGCAAAAAGCATAAAGGGAAACTAAATAAATCAGTCTTTAGAATAAGTAAGGTCGGTGGCCTCTCTACACCAATTAAAAAATTTCTATGCTTAATGGTTTAGTAAGAGAATTTACAACATTCTCTAGAGTGTCTACCTTTTGTGACATGACTTTATCACTCTCAACCATTTCCTGAACAAAGTGATACTGAACATCTATGTGCTTTGTGCAAGCATGATACATTGGTTTTTAGTTGAATAAATGGCATTTCGACTATCACATCTAATTCTTACTTGTTTACACTAAAAACCAATACTTGAACATAATATCTCTAACCGCGTTCCCTCTTTTACAAGCATATATCACAACCATGTACTTTTCTTCTATAGTGGACAATGAAACTATAGGTTTTCTTTTCTCATCCAACTAACAACTTCTCCAAACAAAGTAAAGACATAGCCACTTGTGGAACTTCTGCAATCCAGATCATCAGAATAAATTAAATCAACAAATCCATGCAAATTGAAATCACCCTACTCATAGCATAAGATCCATGATAACAAATACAATGGTTAGAAGTCCCACATGAATATCTAAAAACCATTTTAACATAATTCCAATTCTCTTTACTAGGATTTTCCATAAATCTAATAAGAACTCTCACTTTGTGGGAAATATTAGGTCTTGTACAAATCATCGTATACATCTAAGAACTCTCACTTCTTGGGAAATATTGAAAAATCCAAGTATATAAAGGAGCCACAACAACCTTCATAATATGATGTGGAAGATGGAACATCAATCAAAGAAAAGAAGACTTGTAGCTATTGCCTCAAATGAAAATGAGATATTTATAAACTGGTCAGGCCTTGTATGAAAAATTGTAGCCTTTTGAAGGATGTTGTTGAAGTTGGGAGCTGTTATTTAGAGAAATGGAAGAATTTAATTATTTAAATCAGTATTTTCTTAGTCACTAAAATACTCATCAGAGTATGTTTGAGATTATTTTCGAGTCTCTTTATCATGTTAGTGTTGCTTCATGATAGAAAGGAATATTGAAGAGATGAGTATGTTTATGTCATTTAATATCATTTCGGGAATATTAAAGAGGCGAAAGGTATTGAGGAGTCAATATTAAATAAATGATTCTATGTGGGGATATGTCAGAGATATACAATGGTCCCAAGAAATAATTTCATTGTTGTTGTTACATAGAGGAAGTTTGGTCGGGATTCATCAATGTCTAAGAAAGGAATATGCATCTTCAGAGGAGCCTCTTAAGTATCACCAATACTTCTTTGGAGCTGCCATTACATCTATAGCTTTCAATTAAATATAGGGAGACATGGAAATGTTATTGTGACATGGTAATTGGAGATGATATGGCATCAAATTGGAGACCATATTTTGAAGTTCTTAAATGTATCAAGTTTTTTGGCTTGAAATGACATATCCTCAACAAAACATTAGAGACTCAAAGCTCATATTTTGTCATTGGAGATGAAGGGATATAAGTGTTCAGTGGCTAATTAATTATAGAAGACACCACCACTTTATTGAGTTGGGAAATGGTTTCAAATTTGGACTTTTATCTCAATTTAAGGAATAGTGGTACTATCATGGAATTCTTCTAAGGAGCAGCTCATCACGATTGTTTCCACAATTGCATTTGATTGGAGAATTGGATCCCAATATAGAGGAAGATGAATATCTCTACCGCCACCTTATTACTTTGGTTGGAAGACTAGAGAAGAGTGTTCACTTGAGTGCCATGCTGCAAATGGGAATTATCAGCACTTCATTCAAGTTATGGGTCAGCTTGGGTATAGTTTAAAGTTTTTACCTGTGCTTATTTTCAGAAAAGAAAGATTATTAATAATAGATATATTATGACTGAGTTTGGTTTAAATTAAGAAGTTATGTATGTTGAGCTTTAACCATGAAAATATGATTTTATATTAAATGTGTTTTCATCCATCGAGTGATCATTAAATAGGCTCATAATAGCTTTCAAAAAATTGTTTGACAAAATGCCCAAACAACAAAGTAGGTAAAATATAAAAAAATGTATGAAAAACTAGGATGCTCATTACATTGGTAATGGAGCTTTGTTAACTCCTACCATCCTATTAGGTAGCTCAATGTATTCACTTTCATCTTGTAACATGGCAACCAGAGTGGTTAGCAGGAATGCTTTATGATTCAGGTAGTAAACTTAGTAAGCTATCTCAATCGAAGAATGATGCTTTGGCCACTTTGAAGGGAGTAGAAGAATGTTTGATTCTTGTTGAGCAGTCACCTTCAAATTAGTTACAAATTTATCTTGTTCCTATCATGACATCTTTGGGTCAACACAGGTGGTTGAGACATACCAATGAAGAGGTAATATTGTTGGTTGTTGCTTGTTTGAGTGAGATCATGAGAATATTGTCTCCTTAAGTATCTTATGGTGACGAAACAATGAAAGAGGTAATCAAATTGATGACCTGGATAGTTTCCAATATTTGTATGATGTTAAATTTTTTCATTTTCCTAGGAAGGTTTTCATACTTGAAACATTTGCAAAACTTAGATTGGGAAACATTTTGTTAGAATTGGGATTAGATGATTTGATTAACCAAATGTTTCATAATTTCCTTGCCACAATCAAAAAATATCATACTGATAATGTTATGGAAACCATACAAACAATTATGATTTTGTTTATTGATGAGAGTAATGTTATTTCTCAGCCCATTCTATATATGTTATTGGTTGTCTTCAAGAAAAAACAAGTTATTATTACAGCAACATATAGATTGGTTTACAAAGTTTTCAAACATTGTGAGAGGAAGTTAAAACCATTCATAAATAAGGAGGAGTCTATAACAGAATATTCAAATGGAAAAGGTACCTTGACATGTGAGAAACAAATGGTTGATAAGGAGATTACAACCGTAGAAGAAAAACCTAGTGAGTTTAGTGTTGTCCAAAACTCAGAATATGAGGTATGCAATGAGGATTTGATAAAGGTTGTTGATGTTGAGAGCCAAGACATAGAAGACAAATAAGAAATGTTGCTACATGAAGATGAGGTTGAACTATTTCCCATTGAGTCATATGATTTGAAGGAAAAGATGAAGGTTACCAAAGAAATGATTGTTGCAGCCCTATCATGTTTCGATCATACACATAATACCATTGAAGAACTCATTCGGGAAACTCAAATTGAGGAGAGGAAAACAGAGTTGCAAGTGGATTCTCTCATACTCCCTTGTACTCTATCAAAAAGGCTTTGGAAATAATGAAAACTAATTATTTTCAATTGCTTATGGATAGGGATCTGGCTATGAAGTATGCTAAAGAAAAGGAAAGAGAATCTGATGAACTTTGTTTGCAGTTAAGTATGGCTCATTTTTCTTTATACAAAGCAGAAAGTTCTACTCCTATTGTAGCTACATCCAATGACCAAGAAGGTGATGCAAGAGTAATGGAGACCAATAAAAAAATTGAAGGGATTGAGAAGCTTCACGAATTTGAAACAATACATTATGATTCTAGTATTCCTCATAATGGAGAGATTTGGTATGTTGTTAATGATTGGAACCTATATCAAGAATCTAAATTATTGAACTTTGAGGATCAGTTTTCAGTTAAAGGTGAAAATTTGCAACCATGATGCAGCTGATATAATAGGTGATAAAGGTATATTTCAGTGTGCTACACTTCATGATTCAGTGGGTATTGATGAGAATTTAGAATTGGAGGAAAGTATGCATTGGACATAAAAAGACACCACTGAAAATAATGGAGAAAATGTGGATTCTATGAGAGTTAGTAGTAGTCAATTATCTTTGTATGAGTGTGATTTGCTTCATGAATTTTATGTTAATGTTGAACATCTTGAATTAGATGAAACTCAACCTAATTCTAGTGCTATGTTTGACAAATAATATGAGATTTGCGATCCAGATATAACTCAATATTGGATTTATGAACTTTCAGGTTTTTATTTCATGGATGGGTTATAAGAAAAATTTCAGTTTTGTAGTTGTTGTTCATTTCTTAATCAGCCAACACATGAATTGTGTTATTAGCATACAGGTAGCTTGGTTAGAATATTCAATGAATGAGTAATTCATGTATCAATGCAAGTTTAATGAGGATGATAACCCCATCATTGGAGAAGCTCCTTCAAATAAATTTTGGCTCACAAAACCTTTGCATACAAGAAGTTTCCTTTATTACAGTTGTTGTTCTAACATTGGGAATCTGGCTTTTACATATTTGTCTAGTGAGCATATCAATTTTCAGTGTTTGTAGATTTTGTGGCAGCAAAATATGAATGTTTCTTGTAGTAGGATTGCAGCTGTGATCTTTATTGAGGTGTCTTGGTAGGTGAATTCTCATGGTGTAGATTTTATTTTTCAGAAGGAATTCAATTTAGGGATAGAGGTTGATTGTTTTGAGGGATCACAAGAAGAGACAATCCAGATTGATAGTGATGAGTTGGTTATTTTTATCAAAGTGGCACAATGACAACTTGGTAGCTACTCTCAGAGATTGGTTTGGGATCCTGGAATCACTAATGGTTCAACAGGTTTTTTAGTAGTTGAGCTAACATTGCTTGAGGACAAGCAATATTTGAGAATGGTGGACTGTAATGTTCCCATTTTAATTATTTAGCATTATAGCTAAATAATTAATTTAATATTGTTGAAAATTCCAAATTAAAAAGGGACAACTTAAATTAATTATTTAATTGGCAAAAAAGTAACTTAAGTTATGAAAGCCAAATAATTTAATTTACTTTAAAGTGAATTCTCAAAAGGACAAATTAAAAGTGGAAAAAAGGAATAAAAGGAGAATTCAAGAAGATAGGACAATTACAAGGAGGAATTAATAAAAGACTTTTGGGGGCCTTGTTTGATTAAGCTAGGTTTGAAACTTGGATTGGAATAGGTTTGTAGCTGGTGGACGGTGTTCACAGCAAACTTTGTGAGGATGGAATTTTCTTCTCATGGGGAATATCATCTTTGGTGTTGGAAGATACACCCAGGATGGTGGCTGACAGTATCACTTCAGGGGTTGTGCTAGTGCCTAACATGATGATTTAATGAAGTTTCTTGAGGTGTTGAAGAGAAACATTTGAAGGATTTATTATATTGGTTATTGGTAGCTAACCATTCAGTATATATGTGTTGATTCAAAAATAATTGATGTTGGGCTATTATTTTAGGTCAGAATTAGTAAATTAATTTCTACAAGTTATCATGTTTGTACAAGGAGAATTTAGATTGTTATATTCTGGGAATAAATTTTTGTCATTAGCAATTCTAATTTATATGTTTTTGTGCCTGAACAATAAAGTTTGTAGAAACAGGAAAAAAATGTTTATAGAATAGGGTAGGCTATTTCAACATCTCTTCAAGTTCATCATTTTTGTAGGAAATTGGTCTAGAGATGCCTAGTGCCAACTGGAAAATGAATACTAATTGGTTACAATTATTTATGTCAAAATACTAAAAAATAGTGTTGACATTCTTCTTTTGATCCTTGTTGATTTTCATACCCAAGATATATTTTACAACCCCTAAATATTTCATATCAAAAGCACCCAATAATTGAATCTTAAGTTCCCTATGTTGGAAACATGATAATGATGATATATGGTGTTTTTATTGATGGAAACCACATAGTTCAGAGTATGGAAGACCAAGTATTTTGGTGAAAATTGTTGAAGTCCCGGACTAGAATAGTAAGTAACAGAGCAACAGTTTGTGGTATGCATTGGTTCACTTTATAGAATCTTTTCATGCAGTTATGAGGTAATAATGGTATGTATTGAAGGTATCTATATCAGAAGATTTAGGATTTTTTTTCTTTCATAGCTAAAGATATTGAGGATAGAGTATCAATGTTAGTAGAAGTAAAGTTATAGGTGTAGACTGCATATTGGAATGCTCTGCATTCCACCGTAGATGATTATTATGCTATGCAATTTTGAGGAAGTGTTTGAGGATGTCATAATTCTATGCACTCCAAGTGGAAAGTGATTTTTTGGTTTTCTTGTCGATTTGTGGATGAATATTTGGTTCATTCAATTGTTGTTTCACGGATTTTACTATGTGGTGCTAACCTAAGAGTTTTTGGGTCATGCAGAGTTGAACTATATAAGGATCAAATTCATGTGAGTGATTATAGATTATGCCAACCTATTTTTGTGAAGAACACATTTTGGCTCCTTTAGCAAGGCTTGTGTGATGGATTTTTGGGTCAACAAGTCATGGTGTTATATGGTTCATGCAATTAGGCCAACCTAATTGATATTGTGGATATTTGTAGTAAATATATAGAAGGTCAATTTAGTGTTGAATATAGCATGTAAGAAGTGTGTACATGAATGTAGAGATTTTTCATGAATGTAGAGATTTTGTGAGAGATGTGATGTATACTGAGGTGAAAAAATTGATAGTGGTTAAGTATGAAGTGTGTAAAGTCAAATTTTCAAGCTTAATTGGAATTGTACATTTAGCATGGTGCAGATGCATTGTTAGCGTTTAAAAATCTAGAAGTGAGCCATTATTCTACTCTTTATTCTATTTTAGATAGTCAGTCCTTTGGGCAGTGATCCTTTCTTTTTGAATAGTGAGTCCTCCATTTTTTAATCCATTGTAATTTGTTATAATATATTGTGAGCTAATCCTCAATGTGGTTTTCCACATTAATATAGTGTTCTTGTGTTGAATTTTTTGATGCATGCTTTAATTGTTCCTTAAAATTTATACAAGTTAAATGAGACACTTTGAATGCATGTTTAAGTTGATAAAGTTATGAATTTTAGTGAATATTGATTCACCCCCCATCTTAGTATTCTGAGTGTTCAACAATTGGCATCAAAGCTTGGTTCCTTCAATTGGCTTAATCACTTAGGTAGATCTTAGAGGTTGAACACATGGTAACTAGAAGGTACCCTATCCCTTTGAAATAAATAATGATGGAAGGGTTTACTGAAGAATATTGTGAAGTTGGCATGGAAGGAGAACTTAGATCTTGTCTTGATGATCTAGATAAAGTAGAATGTGAGAATAGAGGTTTGAGATAAAATATTAAGGAATCATATGAATGCATCAAGAAGTTGAGGGATAAAATCAAGAAATTTAAAGAAAGAATCAAGGAAACAAATGAGTAGCGCAAAGAATCAAATGATAAAATCACTAGTTTAAAAGTGTAGGTTGAAGAAGGAAAAAGAGTTGAAGACTACTTGAATTACAAATTGAAAGACAAGTCTACAGAATGTTTAAGACTTGAAGAAGAAGTCGTGTCTCTGAGGAAAGATATGGAGAAAGAAAAGATTCAAGAGGACAAATTCAAGAAGAGCTCCACCTTACTTGATGACATGCTTACTAGTCAAAAATCTTCAAAGGATGAAGAAGGATTGGGGTTTGAAAAAAGAGAAAGCTCAAAATAAAATTAGACTCCAAACAATATTGAAAAGTGTGAGAAAAGTCATAGTATGAACTAAATATGTTAGATCCTAATGAATTTAAACTATATTCAATCCCCTAAGCAATGATTCCAATGAGATATTCGAAATTTCAAAGACTAAGAACCCATTAAACTAACATGAAAAATATGAAAACATAATTGAAACCTATTTTAAGACCTCGAATCTTATCCCATTGGGGGAGTGGTGTCACATTTATGTTGAATGGTGACCCTTTCCCAATCCCTTGGATAATATGAGTTGTTCCAATTGATTTTATTGATTAAAACTAATGAAACCGATGAGATATGAACGAAACATGGACTCAAAACTAGTTTAACATGATAAAGATGAGTTCTAAATGCTAAAATGCTTGATGGAGATGGATGCAATCTATGCTAAATGTAAACAAAGTTAAAATATGTAATCCATGGATATAAACTTATGCTAAAATGGATTCAAACTAATCTAAATGGAAGGCATTAATTGATGCTTAAGCTAATATAGATGAAGATTAATCTAAAATAAGTTAACAAATACTAAATATGGATGCAAGTGAGTATGAGTTTCAACAACATAACTTTGCTATCAAAATATGGATCCATTTCTCTCCAAATGATGAAGTATTTGTAGGAGAGAAAATGAAGAATCAAGGGCTCAAATCAATTTGATCAATCAATGGTCAATATTGAATGAAAATTGAAACATGGATCAAGGATTCTCATCAATGGATGAGAATCAAAGATCACATGGATCAAGGAAAGATCAAGGGATGGGAATGATTCAAACAAACACACTTTATAACAACTTTGAAATTTTGTTACAAATTTTGTTTGAAAAGAATCATTCCCTTTTTGGAGCCCAGTAGAAGAATATTCCTTTAGAATATTCCTTATGCAAGTGGATGGGTGAGGAAAATTAGTAATTAGTAATTAAAAGTAAGTTTTAATTGTGCAACTTGAAGAATAATAGGATATCCATTAAATACTTGATTTATTTAATGAGAAAAGGGAAGTGACATTTAATTAAATGATTTATATTATTTAATTAAATGAGAGGAGATAAAGGGAGTGGTTTAAATTAAATAATTTTCATTATTCAATTAAACTAGATGAAATGTTAGTGTGAGAGGGTAGGAATTAACCTAATTATATTAATTAGATTAATAGATGAAATGATGCGTTTAATCAAATAATTAGGCTTATTTAATCAAACAGGAGATAAGAGGATGAAATTCAAGATGAAACAATGTTAGTGATCAAATTCAAGTGAGTGGTATCATTTAGGAAATTTTTGAGTGTCTACATTTTCCCCTCTTTGAAGTGAGGTACATGTTACATCGGCTCAAAGACTGACTCTTTTTGAATTAATGTTGTTGCTCAAATCAAAAATTTAAAAATTCTTGATTTTTTGGATGCCCCACTGTTGCTCTAGCAAAAGGAAATAAGTTGGTCCCCTTCCCCCTAAGAGATCAGGTGGAAATTTTAGAATTTTGGGCTGATCTCTCGACAAAGATGCAAGATTAGTTCAAGCCAAAGAGGACTAGAAATCTTAGATGTCAAATGTAGATAGATTTTATGATGTATAGATAGTCATGAGCCATGGATAGCCTCATGTATATTTTGATATACATCACAAAGATTCGATACTTGGATAGAACTGTTAGTAAAGATAGAAGAATAAGAAGAATAAGATGGATGGATTAACCATTTATATAGAGATTGATTTAGAAATCCAAAAAATCCATGAGTCATCAAGACTTTATTAGATTATGGTGATGAAAATGATGATTTTCTCATTTATGGGATTGGGACTCTCCACCATTCCTTATTTTTGCTATAACACATAGACACAATGCATCAAGGTATTGATAACTAGGATGGCGTTGTATCTAGTGCAATGGACTTTGACTCTACAAATAGATAGGATAATCCTCACTCACACCTTGACATATGAAAACCTCGTTGGAATGTAGTTTAGAAGTTTAGAAGTTTAGAACATTTCAGGCCAAATAATATGCAATAGTCAACAATCTATTCAAAATGACATCCCTAAACACAACAAAGCAAGTATGTGCCAAAGTTATTTTATAAGAATATCCCACAACCACAATAAAAAATATATAATGATCGATGCCCCGTTCGTTTCTCTCTAAATATTTTTGATAGACATCATCAAGAGGTCCTTAGAATGGGTCAATAAAATAAATCATAAGACAAGATCAAAACAAAAATTCAATGTTATCTATATCTCTTGCTAAAAGGTGAAATGTGTTTTGAGGATAAATATCCAAAATGATTGCCAAAGATAATGCCCATTGTAGGAAAGATGCATCCTAGGATGTGTTATCAGATGGTGGCAGGTTGATAGGCTATTTGAAAAGCTCTTGATATAGGTTTTGATTGACATGTTTGATAAGGATCAAGAGTTTGATTGTTGTGTTGCGTTTAAAGGTTCTACTTTTGTTGATTATTGCACGTGTTTTCCCTTTGTGTTACCAAAGGGTGAGTGTGATGATTAGTTTACTACATATGGATGAAAGTTCATTATAGTTGAAAGTGAAATGGGATGGGTGGTTTTGGAGTTTTTGGAATATTTGAATGTTTTTGGTATTTTGCAATGTTTTGAGGCTTTTTTTAATCTTTTTGAATGTTTATGTGAATTTTTATGTTTTTTGGGTTATTTCATGTTGTTTAGGGTTTTTGAATTTTTTAAATGTTTTGAGTTTTCTGAGTTTTCAAATGTTTTTGTGTTTTCTAAGATTTTAAATGTTTTGGGGTTTTCTAATATTTTGACCAAGAACCTAACCTAAAAGACTATCCTAGGGGCCTCGGGGGCTTAGGGGCTTACCAAAGATGAGTCTTTCCTACGTTATACACATAGAGATCATGTAGTTTGATTGACTTTGACCTATTATTGATGAGATATGAACACTTGATGGATTGTCATTTTATTATGACAAACTCCTAAAGGAATAACCCAGGGTGTCTCAGGGGCACATCAGTGATGGTCTTGCATACGTTTAAACTCAAAGACAACATAGTCTGACAAGGTAATATTTTTTATTTTGATTTTCCATGTTTTGACCTATTTTAGGGATTTTGACTTTACAATTTTTTTATTTTTTATTTTATTTTAGTTGTACAAGATTTTGATGAGGTTTTATGATGTTTTTGGGATTTTTGAGTTATTTTGAAGTGAATGATAACTAGATCATGATGTCGATGTAACATTTTGAGATATACAACAAGGATCAAAAGTTATTTGGAAACAACAGTGCAATAACCTACCCCCAATGTCTAACAATGCTTCATAGTTTAATGAACCAACCAAGATAGGTAATGTATATGTGAAGAGTTCAACATAGTTTAATCATGCTATATATGGGCTACAAGACTTCATGAGATAAAATGGTAAAGAGCCTATCAAAAAAATTCCATGAGTAGAGTTGAATTATATGCCAAATCTTTGTCAAGATCAAAATGAGTTGGAATAACTGGATAAATCTGGATTGGATGGATGGATAGAACATTGGATTTATCATGAAAAGGATGAGATACTTTTGTTTGAGAAGGATCATATAGAAGCTTGATTCTACTCATGATGCTTGTTTACCAGGTTTTCATCATAGTACATGCCCAAAGCGCTACCATAGTGATTTTCGTTGGAGGATTATTTCTATTTTTACTTTTTTTCTTGATTTTTTGAAATTTTACCCTCATGTTGAACCACCTAGTGGTATTGATGTAGAGGCCACTTTCATAATGTGCAAATGATACATTTCTTCAAGAATATTCTTTCTTAAGATACGAGCACTTAGATGCAACTTTGAAGAACTCTGATCTACCTTATCAATACTAGAATTAACCTTGTCTATGTGTGCACATCGTGATAAAGTGCCTTTGGAATCCTTATGATGAAGGGTAGTTGCCAACACATGGTTAATGTGAGAATTAGATATCGTGAATGGATTATACAATTTTATGCATGAAGGAATATGAGATGGATTGGTCAATGGTTTGAAACCTTTGACTCTACAAACTTGGGAAGATGAGCAATGATGGGGGGAATTGAGGTCTTTTGTGGAATTACCAACCATTATATATACTTTGTTCCTTTCTTGAGAAGCCTACTTTTGTATTTGAGGATGCTTTTGATGGATACCTTTTCCCTTTTAGACTCTGCCTCATAGTTTCTTTGATTGATGGAGTTTTGGAGGGATGATTTTCTTTATTTTTCTTTGGTATCCATTTGTACTTGACGTGTCCTTTTTTCTTTACTACTTTTTTTATTTAATG
This sequence comes from Sequoiadendron giganteum, assembly GCA_007115665.2. Classification (NCBI taxonomy): domain Eukaryota; kingdom Viridiplantae; phylum Streptophyta; class Pinopsida; order Cupressales; family Cupressaceae; genus Sequoiadendron; species Sequoiadendron giganteum. Next base: position 65,399,111 of record CM021105.1, read on the forward strand.
ATCTTCTCCTTTCTTTGATAAGAATCTTTCTTTTTACGTTGGTCCCAATTTGTGTATGAGATGATGGATGGATGGAGATTCATGATATGACTAGTTGTAGTGTTGATAATATTTTCATCATAAGGATCCTTCATGCCCCATATGTTGATGTTTTTTGTAAACAATATTTCCCCTAACGTTGTGAAGGTATTAACAATACCTAATCCTTTTCTCTAATAATGTATCCTCTAATCCATATCCATTGAATATGAATTGTTGTGAACACATGATATTGTTATGGGCTCCCATTGTTCAAGAATGTGAACTATTTGCTATGATTATATGGCATTGTTATCTATTCATACTGCTTCAAAATATGTTTGTGTTGATTCAAAAGATGTCGATGATGCACAATCACTGTAAGAATCAATATTCTCGACCATTGATTGCTCTTGTGTGCGAATATCAGGAGTGGGAGACTCCTGTTTTGGATGAAGAATGTTTATATGTTGTCAGAAAGAAATATCCCAGGGGTGATTTTAGGGACATCTTAAGAGTTTAAAATGGTTTGGAAGATGTCCCTTACCTCTTGGTGAAACTCTAGGGATAGGGGTTCTAGATCTTGACTCAATTTAGATTAACTTCCATTATCCTCAAGAGCCTCCTCTTGACATGATCCTTGGGTAGATGATACATCGTTGATAAAAGACTCTTCGCAATATTTTTTAGATATGGGTGCAACAAGCGATATTTCTTGCTCATTTGGAACATCTTCAGCATTCCTAATCATTGATTCATATGTGGGATAGATATCACAGTCTGAGACATATATGATTTCATTATGGTATGAACTATTGCTAGACACCATTGATTGATTTGGACTTTGTTTTAAAATAGTATCTTGATGTATATTTGATTCCTCATGTTGTGGTGAATGAATAACATGAATGTGTCCCATTGTGGTATTATGAGTATGGTTTACATTATTTGAGGTTGATGTATTTCTTGAATCTTTTGCTTTTATATGATCAAGCATAGGGTTTGTGTAATATTTTCAAATTGTATTATATGCTTGAGTCTAAAACATTTTTTTTATTATGACCTTTGTACTAGTGGAATCCACAAAAATGATCTTCTCTATAGCCAAGAGGTTTCACTTGTGGCACTTGATAGTTTGAGAAATTTGGGAGTGTGATAAGCTTGGACTGTATCAATTTATTCAACACGTCCTCCATAAGTTCCCCTAAGGGAGTGAATTGTCACTTGGGAGGACTATTTGTTCTTTGTGGCGCACATTGAGTGTTTGCAACATTGATTGTTGGTTGATTGTTTGGTGGTGGCATGGATGGTTGTTGTATGTTCATGGGTTGGGTTTTTTCTTTCCTAGGAGAATTTAAGACCACCTTTGCATCAACAACACCATCATTGGTAACATTATTGTTCTTGGCCCAAAAGTGGGATTTTTTTTCCTAACTAGTGGATGGGCAGTTGTCATTATACACTTGTGTGTTTCCCTATGAGATTAGGGCTATCTCGATGTTTAGGGCCCTAGGGACAAGATCATCATAAGTGGTGATACATTGCATATTTAAGTGGAAGGATAGCTCTAGATCAACATTTACTATGATAATCCCCACCTGTTGCTTGTCAATAATTGGCCACTTGCTCTTAGTAGCTCTTTGCCTCCACCTTTGTAGAAAATTAGTGGAGGATTCTCCTTTTTTTTTCTTGAGTGTGTACAACTCTTCTAAGATTACTTTCATGTCAATATTGAAGGATGGTCTATGAATTTAATGATGATTTCTTGAAAGTTCTTAATCCCTAGAGGCAACTATGAAAACCAATCAATGTAGGGCCTGCCAAACTCCGTGGAAAGAGGCACATCAAGTAGGAATCATTGTAGGAAACCTCCATGAACATGACATGGAATTATTTGATTTGATCCATAGGATTTCCTCTCCCTTTGTATTTATCAAATTTAGAGACCTCAAAACTGAGTGAGAAAGGTACCATTGTGATGTTCCTATCGAATGGGTATGGACACAAGTTTTGTTGTGTATGTGGCTTCTTCTTTTTTCCCATTTGAATATCCTGGATCTGTTGTGTGAGCTCCTTGAGCTGTGATGACACATCATCTTGTAGATTTCGTAGAGGATCATATGTGGTATGCTAGGGAATGGTGAATGAAGTGTAAGTGGGATTTTTATATGATGATGTTTTGTATGGTGTGTAGGGTGGAGTTTGATATTGCAAAGGTGATGGTGGTAGAGGTGTATATGCTCCATATGTATTTGTATTGACTATGTTTTGTTGGGGATTATAGTACAAACCCTATTGTTGTTGTCTAAGCACTTGTTGTGCTAGCAATTCTTTTTGTTGGGCTTCTTGTTGTTGTTGTGTGACTAAAGTTTATTGTTGAGATTTTTGTTGTTGTTATGTGATTAAGGATTTTTTTGAGCTTGTTGTTGTTTTGTGTGACTAAGGCTTGTTGTTGAGCTCATAGTTGTTGTTTTTCAACTAAGGCTTGTTGTTGACCTTGTTGTTATTGCAAGGCTTGTTGATAAGCTTCTTGTTGTTGCAAAGATTGAGCTTGAGCTTGTTGTCGTTGCAATGCTTGTTGTTCTTGTTGCAAAGCTAGAGTGTGAACTTGTTGTGCCTACAATTTGTAAGTGTTCTGATATTGACATATGTGAGATGGGTTTTGGGTGATCATGGTATGAGTGGGTTATGGGCTATTTTGTGCTACCATTCCTTGTAAGATTCTCAACTATGTGGGAGGAATGTAGGTTTGGCACCCCATTTTATTTTGCATGATTTGGAAGACTAATGGTAAAGATGATGATGGTTCCATTTGGTATTGTGATGTCAATGGAATATTATGACCTTAGATCAATTGATTAGAAGGGTTCCCTTGACTAGTGTGTTGAGGTTTCCCTTGTGTTTGATGTGGGACCAAGGCATGACCTTGGTTGATGGGGTTTATGATCAATGTGTTTTTTTATTTAGATTGATGATAGATGGGGCTAATGTGGATGATGGATTGACTTGAGTAGTTTGGCTAACCATTTGTTTGAATGTATTAATGGGGTTGTTTGAACCACTTGTTATGGGTTTCCCTTGTGTGAGGGTGTTATCTTTCCCTTGTTGTCCTAGTAGATGCACTTGGTTCACATTACCTTGTGTAGTGTTGGGCACACTTTGGGTATTTGTGATGATGGATGAAGATAGTTGCACTCAAAATTTTGAGTCCATCGTGGTGTTATGGAATGTAAGTGGTTTTTATGGATGGAGGGGATTCTCTAGAATGGTGGTGGAAGAATGAGGTGGGGCACCAAATTTTGGTGTCCAAGTTGTATCTTAGGGAAGATTGGTGTTTTGGGTACTCAAAAGTGTGTTGACTCGTAAAGGGAGAGTGTGACCAAGATCTGTGGCAATCCTAGTTGCAAGACTAGGAATTGACATTTGACTTGGAACAAGGGATGGAGTTGGTTGATTTGTTGATTGGATTAGCCCTTGTGTCAAGTTTTGTGCAAGAAAATTTGGAGCCACATTTTCTAGGGTTTGACGATCTTGTTTATACTCAATGAGTTCTTTCTTAGTAAGCTCAAGTGGGTTGTTTGTGACATCTTCTACCTCATATGGTCCTACTGGATTTTTTGGTTGTTGTGAGGGGGTAGAATGCCTCCTTGGATCATATTCTTGTGGGTTTGGATCACTTGTGGTGGATGTGACCTTGGTTTGTTCCATGATTATCTTGTGTTGTGATCTTGTTGTAATCATAAAATGTGGTTCAACTATGGGAGAAGTGTGTTGAGATTTATAGTGTTTAAACTCTCTAGTTGACTCAAATTTTGGTAAAAGGGACCCTCTAAGTTTTTTTGGACCATTGATGTGAATGGGAGATGGAAAAGGGTGAATGATATGGGGGGTGAACTTTCCAAACTTTTGGACAACACTTTTAGACTTAAAGATTGTGATGTTTTGATGTCTTGGATAAAAGGTGTTTAATGAACTTGTAAATATTTAAGGTAGACTTGTGACCTTTGAGTAAAAGCACAAAGTTATGCCACACTTTCAGCCAACTTATCAACACAACTGAATTTAAGTATTTCTAACTAAAAATCAATTTTGGTCAAACATATGATCTAGTAAGTTTCATTCTAGCTAAGCTAGATACTTCCACAACTTTTTCAACTAAAATTGTTGGCTAAAAACATATGGAGCACCACTTTAAGTCCAATTTACCAAATAAATAAAATTATTTGAAAAACTTGAAGTTTCAATAACAATTGCTAATGTAAATAGTATTTTTTTTAAATATAAAAAATGTCCTTTTGTAGATCCATAAGTGTAGTTTTCAAAAATATATTTATTTTAATAGTTTAAATACTATTTATATTTTATTTTTTAGTTTTACTAAAAGTAGTTATCAACACAAAATATTAGGTTGATTACCATGCCACGGAAAAATACTTAAACTTATTAAAAAAAATTGAAAAATATGATGCACTAGATAAAAGAATCTATTTCAAGATGGTATAAAAAAAAATCCATTTTAGATAAATATTTAATATGAAATTTGATGTTTGATGGAAACAACTATTTTTTGATTCACGCACATTTTAATATTTATTTTAAAATATTTATTTATCAAAATTGGAAAAAAATATATCCATGAACTAAAGTTTCGAGTTATAAATCACACAAAAAAAATGAAAGAAAACAAATAAAATTTACTATAAAAAGTTTGACATCCCATGCATCTTCATTTTTCAGCATTTTATCAGCAACTAAATTATAGTGTTATTTTATTAAAAACTAGTTTAAAATATTTTATATTTTTTTAAATACAAACATAAAATATATTAAAAATTACATATTTTACTAGTTTACATCATTTCAAAATTAAAAACATATATGCCACCTTTTAGTGATTCAAGTTTGAAAGTTGGATCAGCGTTGGCCGATTCCTTTATAAAGTGTGATAGAACTTGTGCTTTTACCCCTTTCAGATAAACTAGTTCAAAAAATGTGATGACTAACTCAACTAAGTGTATGAAAAAGGATCCATTTCACACACAAAGTAGCTAAGTTAGGGGATTGGTTTGATAAATGTCTATGTCCAAAGTGTTGATGTCTCCAAAAGTTTATAAATTTGTTGGTGAAATGGAATGTCAAATGTGATGAATATGGATGAAATGTTTGACCCAAAATGTTAACCTAAAATAAACCTTTATTTTGCAAGACCAAGGTAGTGAGAAACATGTTATACCTATAAAGTGATAAAACGCTAAATCCTTTTTTTCACTAATTACTTATTAAATGGGTGGATGTAAAGGCCCTACAATTTTCCAAAGATGGTAATGCGGCTAAGTTCTTATATCAAGATATATTTACTAGGTATGAAATACCTAGATAGATAGTCACTAATCAAGGTCCACAATTCACCTTTGACCTCATCATAAAATTGGTTGAAGAATACCAAATTAGACACAAGAAATCAACACCCTACCACCCTCAGGCTAATGGTTAGGTGGAAGTCACTAACAGGGAGATTGAAATTATTCTCACCAAGACAGTGCAGCTACATAGGAAATATTGGGTTGCAAGGTTACCTGAAGTAGTATGGGCATACAGAACAACTTGGAAAATCACCATTGGATTACACCTTATGAGTTTGTATATGGTAAGACTACAGTCCTTCCTATTGAATTTGAATATAAAACACTAAGGACAACAGTAGAACTAGAAATGGATTTGATAGAAGCTCAGAAGAATGGATTGGATGAGATAAGAATGGAAGAAATTCATCATACTAAGGTAGTAGAACAACAAATAATGAATTAGCATGATCAATATATTAAAACAAAGGAGTTCACTATGTGGGACTGGGCACTATTATATGATTCATGGTATAAAGACTTCAAAGGAAAATTCCAGTCTAGATAGTTGGGCCCCTATGAAATTATTCAACTTTATCCTGATGGAGTAGTCTAGTTACACACCATTGATGCAGTTATATTTTCACTTCTTTTAAATGGACATAGATTGAAGCTATATAAGAATTCATTACTGAAAGATGATTTCATATTATCCCTATTCCAACAATATGGTGTTGGCAGTGAGCCGAATACAGAATCTAAGATACAGAGTGATACTTTGGAAACAAATGATCTACCAAGCATTTATGGTTCAACCTAGAGATTGAGCTACACAACTCAATCCCTAAGATCACTCAAGCTTAATTTCTCATTTTTTATCACTAGAACACTCTGCATGTTATAATAATGTTCAAAATATCTTCAGAGGGACCTATTTTTTGACATTCACAAAGGGTCCTGATGTTGTAGGGACTTGTAGCTTAATGTTGTCAACACTCAAGATGGGCCCTGACATTGCAAGTACCCATAGCACCATTTGGTAGCTAAAAAGAAAATTTAAATTAGTTGGCATCATATTCACTACAAGTTCATGTGCATTTATTTCACAATATCTACTTGTAAAATCCATCATTTCCCAGTAAGTACCTATAACATGTTTTTTTCCACCAACTCGCATTTCAAATACTTGAGCTATCACATTGTCAGCACATATCTGTTGTACCCATCCCATCATTTGCAACCACCATTGCACTATTCACTACCTTCCAATTAATTTTCATCAAATAAAATCAACAAACAGATATAATCTTTTCAATTTACACGTGTAGTGCATAGTTTTCTCAACTGGCCAGTACTTCAGGTATGCTAACATGATTATTATAGTTTTCATTAAACTTTCATTATATTTTTCATATTATTCCATGCATGTGAACTGTTTATATCATTAATTTCCATTATCTTATATTTTAACCACCTTCCAATCAAAATTTGAAGTGAGGTCACTTCACCAATTAAGTTGGGGGGAGGGTATAGCCTACTTAGTATTTTCATCAGTCTTTTCAAAATATGTAACCTAAATTAAAATTAATGGATAAAAATGGCATGCAAAACCCTCTAAGTTATATCTCATTTTTTCTATCATTACTAATTGTTAAATTTTACACCCTGGGAACTTAAGCTTAAGTCTAAACCAGAGTTGAGATTTAAACTTAGAGCCTGTTCATGAGCTTGAATAAAGTTGGTACTAAGAAGGGGAATTTGCAGTATGGTATGCCAGTAAAGATATACAAGGAAACAAAAGGAAAGTGAAGGGTTTTTGAAGGTGGTAGAGAAGATTGAGCTAAATTTCCAAGCTAAGTTGAGTACATTAAGAAAATAAAGTAAGCCAAAATGGGAGGTGATGTTATAAGAATGGATCCAACAACTCATCAATAAATTCTAGAGGATGCAACGATGTTACCTATTTTCACTAGGGTTGGTTGGCTTGACTACTTCTTGAAGTTAACAAAATTTAGTGATGATATGACAAGAAGGTTTGCATCTAATCTTGAATATGATGAAGCTATGGTAAAAGTAATTTTAGTAAATGCATCTAAAACTTCCATTGCACAAGTCACTAGGATACCAAGAGTGGGGGCAAAATTTCTAGCACAAGTCGACACAGTTGTAGCCAGGGAAGAATTTTGTATACGAGGAGAGGAATTAGACTCCTCATCACAAGGTATGAAGAGAATTTCCCTCCCCTGGTTATGCGTAAATTATGCTTCTTACATTGTCAAATACATCACTTGTGATGGTAGGTAGAACCTCTTATATGCATTTCATTTCAAATTACTCAATCACCTCAGGCATAATAGGTTAGTGATTGTACCAAAAAAATTGTATAATTTTTTGAAATGGATGGCCTTAGAATACCAGAGAAAAAAAATTGACAACTCTTTATCTCATCACTGTTTAGTTACTTTATTAATAAAGAGGATTTTAAGGATTCCATAACCACAAGTGAATTGGGAGGACTTTAAGGAATGTATAGATATTAACATTTTGATGGATGCACCTATAGTACTTAAGGATGTAGAACCCCAAAATGAACCTATAGAAGAAAACCCTCATGTCTCACCTGTGGCTTCACCTCCCCATAGCCAAGGTGAGAATGAGGAACCTAAAGAACTAGAATCTAGGCCACCTATAATTAAGTAAATACCTTCTTCTTCAAGATCATAGAAATCTAAGAGTCAGAGGATAGTGCATCTACCTCCTCTACACCCTCTAAACCTAAAGAAAGGAAGGATACTCCAAAGAAAAAGAGGGATATTCAAAAGAAGGAGGATGTTCTGAAGCAAAAGAAGATTGTTCAAAAGGGAAAGAATAAAATTGAGAAATAAATACTCGGACCTAGATGCTCTGGTAGACTAAAGAGACAAGGTGTCATGAATTAAAATATAGAAGAACCAGAGGAAGAAGAAAAGAGCAAGGAATGGTAATAAGATGTCCTTATTGTAGAAACAAACTATGAGGTAAAGGGGAATGCCCCTAGTAATGTGAATACACAAGAAAAGAGGAGAAGATATGTACTAACAACTTCTTATTCAGAATCAGAAGATATATTTACTATAAATAAATTATGAGTAGAAACCCTAGATAGTCCTATTCATGGAGACTATGAAGAAGGTAATGAGCAGTTGGAAGATACAAATTAAGTATACATAGAAGAAAGAGATGTAAGGAAATAACTCCAAGAGGCATTGGATAGGATTAAACACTTGGACGAGTTAGTGCAAAATTATGAACAAAATGACAAGGAAAGAGAAGCAAAAATGCAGGAGATGGAGGAGAAACTGCAATTATATGGCCATGACACTAAGCTATATTTGTTGGCATATTTGGTTGTCACTAAAATAGGGGATAGGGAACTAGCAATTTCAGATGAGAAACCCCCTCCTATCAAGACTTATAACTATCATACAACCTTGTCACTTGTCCACAAATTATGGAAAGTGACTAATTAGTTTACATAGGAAAAGGAGAAATGGAAGAAAGAAAAGGAAGAATATGTAAAGGAATTGGAAAAGAGAGATATGGAATTGAGCATATCAGTAGTCCAATTGGAGGAAATAGCAGATAAGGATGCACCAATTTTTATATGTAGACCTCCATCTAGAACATATGCATTATTTTTACACAAAAGGTTTCTATGCTTTTAGTTTAGCAAACATTTTGTTGGTATGAGTAGAACTTCTGAGTTTCTTGGAAATTTTGTTGCTTCCACACCTGAAAAATAGGATTGGTTGTGTGAGTTTCATTTACACAAGTATGTACTACCATATGAGATAGAATGGAACCCACTAATGTTTATAGGGGATCTTCAAATATGGGCACTTGCATCCTACTATAGGAATCAACAACTCAAGGGTGAGATAATGGAGGAGAAAGAAAAATCAATTGCACTCCCCATAAGAAGAAAGGCTAAAAAACCTAATGAAGTCATTGATGAATGGTTGAAACTCCTAAAACATAAGGGTTTGGGTAAGAAAATCATGAAACTTAGGAAGGAAAATTATGAGAGAATGTAGATGTTAGCTGTGGGAATTGGACAACTATGCTACAAGCATGTATAGAATATATGGAATAGTTTAACACATGAATTACAAAGGAAAGAACCAAATTTTGTGTATAATTTCACTACTATGCTTCAGAGGGTACACAAATATATAGCAATTGGTGTCAATAAAGGATTTTACTAGGTATCGCTCACCTTCCATCCACCTATTCTCCTCTATCCAGTTCCACATTGGACTAGGGAGAAAGGTGAATAATGTGAAAAATTAAGAATTATCAGGATGAGGTGGCTTGTAGAATATCAAGGTTTTTATTTGAAATAGATTCAGGGGGTTAATACAGTTATGGACCTGAGATAGATTACTTTTCAATATAATCAGTATCCCTAGTGATTTTCTTGGGGAAAAGAAAAAGGTTGGTTGAGGGGAGATGATAGGTCCAGATAATAGCTCATTTTCTTTTATTTTCATACATATTTTGAGACACTTTTAGATAAAATTCCCAGACAATTCCTTTCATATCTATTATGCAGACTTGAACCTAAAATATAATTATGGAAATATGGTTATAATATACTACTGTTGCATGGTTTATATGAAGATATGTATGAAATATTGATGGAATGCTATATTTTGATTGTGATAGTTATCCTTTTGTATATGCTTTAAAAAATTAACTTGTTTGTAGTTGAAGAGGAACTGTGCCACATAGCAATTGCAAGATGAACTTGTAGCAAAAGAAGTTTGGGACAGCAAAACAAGAGAGTTCCATATTAATTTGAACATGATGATTGTTGATTAAAGGAACTTGATGAAGGTTGAACGTGCATTATTATAACCAGGTAAAAAACACTGAAGAAGAGGTTTCCTTCACTTATAGGATTTTGACAAATGTTTGTATCATTACATGCAATTCTGTTTTGATAGAGTTTTAGTCCTATTGGGATTATTTTTCCTTTTCAGTTATAGGTTGAATAAATCAATCTTAACTCTATGCTCTAATATTTGGGAGTGTCCAGTCAATGGTTTTAGTTAGTTTTTTCTTTGAATAAGATTCCCTCAAGCTTGTATATAGTTGTTGGTTGAATCCGTAGAAAAGTTAGTTGGTTTTTAAGTTTTATGTTACTAGTTATTTTTCAGTTTCAAGACATGAAGAATATTTAAAATGATTGAGTACAATCTATGAAATTATCTTTTGTAATATTTCATGATATGCAACGAATGGAATTAATTTCATGGGATGTTTGGAATCTGATTAATTAGATTTGGGTTTAGTTAAAGTGAGAACAACTACTTGAGCAAGCCACTCAATGTACTATTCCTCACTTCTTTTCAATTATTCATTTTTGTTTAGTAGTTGTTTTTTCACTTATCATTATCTCATGAACTTTATGCAAGTTAACTAGAATCTCATAATTTTCTTATTGTCAATGAATGCCTATGAATATTCATGCAATGGTTAATCAATAGTACTTTGGGGATTAAGTTAGTTGATTCAATAGTTTTTATCAATTTTGAGTTGTCACAATATTATTTCGTTAAGCAATGGTTCAGCTATAGTCTAAGTTGTAGGTACCCGTAGCCACTAGTTATGGTTATATCTTTTACTATTTTGTAATTCTATGAATTTCCAGGAAGTAGAATCACTTGAGTAAGATAGTTTAAGTAGCTTTGAGTCTCTAAAGGCATATATAATTCTACACCATCACAAGCTTACGAACCTTGGGTTGAAAATTTAATGTATTCTTAAGCAATGTTGAGTGGATTGTTCAGTTAGACAAACCTCTAAATTGTGTAGGTTCTACCAAGTTTACAATACATTAGTTTAGACTGTACAAAATGCATGAGGGTTCTTGATGATAAAGAGTAGCATGAGGTCATGTGTGATGGAACATGATTACATAATGTGTGAAGTCATGACAAGTTAAAAATTATAGGTCCTTGTGTAAGAATATAAAGGTATATAGAGGTTTTCATGATAGCATGTGAAAATACCCAAGTTCTTACATAGGGCGCAAAGAGTTGTTGAAGCTTGTTTTAAGTTCCTAGGTGATGGGTTGAGCCAATTCTCACAATGTGAATTCCTAGGAATGGTATGGGATGTATGTAATATCCTTGTACTCTAACACTAAGAAGAGAGACATGTATGCATAACTTGGATGCCTCTAAAAAGTATGTGTGAATATTCCATGTACATGATAATGAATTGCATAAATATTCAACACTAATGTTGTAATTTTCTTTATTTTGGAGTAATCCAATAAGGATAGCACAAATTTGATATAATTATGTGTATGTTGAGGTAAAAAGATAACTTTGTTTATTTCCCAGCTATATTTGTCAATATACAAATATTATTGTTTTAATGAATATGTAATACTTTGCATATAAGTCTGTGAGAAGGATGTAGACAAGGTGGCATGCACAAATAGAAAATACCTTAAAATTTGAGATTTGATTTGACAAGCTACACAATTATTTCTAGTTCATTTTTTCTTCAAACTCCTCAAAAATTAGAGCTTTTTCACGAAGTTCCTTTATTTTCAATGTTCAATCCTATATAAATCTAATAAAATAGTAAAAAATATGAAAATAACATATCTATAATATGAAATTAAAACAAGAAAATAATAATTTGCATTCCAACACTAGAAACATGAAATTATTAGTTTATATAATCAAAATCGATATAAAAATCAGGTATTTCCTTCTTCAGCATTGTCAAACAAAAAAGGTGGTAAAATATGTGTGTTCTTTTGTCAACACCATGAAAAATAATTTATTTGTCAATTAATATGCAAAAATTGGATAATAATAGAGCATGTGGCCCTGAATCATAGGTCACATGCATTTTTACCATTTTTTGTATATCGTAAAATTTTCTCGTGTTAAAGCACGAGAACACTTTAACTTGTACAAAGTGCTAGCACATTTCAACTATTCCAAAGTGTGTTATGTCGTTTATGGACTATTATAAATGTAAACCTAACACCCTCAATCCTAAATGTTACACCCTCAACCTTATACATATATCCTTAGCCCTATACCTTATACCCTCAACCCTTGACCCTATACCCAATATCCTCAATGTTAAACTGTATACCCTATACACTCAACCTTATGGCATCAACCCTAGTCCCTCAACTGTAGGCCCTAAAGTATGCTAAACACTCAACCCTAAACTATGTACCCTCAACCCTAAATCCTATAACCTTGACCCTATACCTTATACCCTCAACCCTAAACCCTATACACTCGACCTTATACCCAATACCCTTAACTCTAAACCATATACCATCAACCTTGAACCTTATACCTTATACTCTCAACCCTACACCCTCAACCTTATATCCTCTACCTTAAATTCTATATCCTCGGCCCTATATATTTTACTCTCAATCATAAACCATATAGCCTCAACCCTATTTACCCAATACCCTCAACCTTCTAGCCTAAACCCTATACCTTCAACCCTAAAGCCTAAAACCTATACCCTCAACCCTATACCCTAATCCCTATACCCTCAACCCTATACCCTAAACCCTACACCCTCAACCCTAAACCATATACCTTATACCTTATACCCTCAACCTAGAAGTGATACTTGAAGAGGGAAAGGAACTCCTTGTCCACTCATAGATGTGGGTGAATGGGAAGGATCTTCAATACATTACTAAAAGTGAAAGTAAAAAAAAAATTATGTCTTCTAATTTTTTAGGAGATTGAAGATATAGAAAACATCTCACCCACAATGACAATCCATGGGATGAGTGAGCTAAGGGTAAAATATTTAGGTAAGTAGATAATTTAGGTGAACAAAAGTATCAAATATTATAGATAAGTTGGGTGAATAGAAGTATCCGATGTTATGATTTAGGTGACATCAACCTTGTAAATCCTTCAATTAATTATTTTCCTAATGTCTTTTATAAATTACTCATAAGAGGTGAAACCGTTTAACCAAAGATGGTGAAAGAACTCATGTAAAGATGAAGTTATAGTTATCATTTGTCTTCTAGGAAAAGGACAAAATAGCTAGGCATCCCATTTGGAATCTCCTATTTTTGGAGGGTTATGACATCTTTCATAAGTTTTAAGAGTATCTATGACACTATGACAACTGACATAAGATTCTAATTTTACTATGACACCATTTATGATTGTATTTATGATAGATTAATTTTTTAGGTGCCCATACATGAGAGATGCCTTATGATAGTTATAAGAGAATATGTAAATTTCTATTTTAGGTGGATTTGGTGGCTGGAAAGGAGGTGCGCATGGGATTTTCCATGTGGTTTTTTTGCATGGTGTTTGGTGATACCATGGTAGTATTCATCCCCACAAGTTTCTATAACTTGGGGCCTTGAGCTAGAGTTTCTCATTCAATTTTGTAGGTAATAGGGTGTTGTCAAATTCTAAAAATTTATTTAGAGAATTTTATTGCTATTGTAATCTATCTTGGATTAGTAATATACCTACCTCTCTCTTTCTATGGTGGAGTTTTTTCCCTTAGGGGTTTCTCCATGTAAATGTGGTCTCATGTGTTATGGTTTTATTTTCTTGTTTTGATTATGAAATCACATTCATATTAAGGGTTAATCTTTTGATTCAGATTTGAAATTACTATTGATAATTGAATTTAATATTGCAATATTTCTTTACCTTTTTTTAAAACATTTGGAATCATAGCTAACGGTTTTTTTGAGAAATGGATGCTTTTCTCTTGAGTATTGAAGGTTTTTTTGTTGTAGTGGGAGCTTTTGCTTTGTGGATTTTTTGCATATTTGTGAAATATTGTAAACCATGACTTCTACCTCTCATCTAGATATTGAGAAGTTCAATGGAATTGGTTATGAGATGTGGAATTTAAAGATGGAGGATCTCCTTGAAGAGAGAGATCAGTGGTTGGCAATTCTAAATGATGAAAAGGTGTTTGATGAATATTAGAACAAAATGGACAAGAAGGCATGAGGAACTATTTAGTTATGTCTTGTAGATCCCATCCTCCTAAATGTTTTGAAAGAATAAACTACATACAATTTATGGAAGAGGATAGGTGATATCTACCAAACCAAAATTTTAACTAATAAGTTGTATCTCAAAAAATGTGTGTATTCTTTGAAAATAAAGGATGGTGATTCTATTGCAGAACATTTAAATGATTTTAATATGATTATTAGTCAGCTTGCATTTGTAGATGTTAAATTAGAAGAGGAAGATAAATTTATTTTGATTCTTTGTTCTTTACCTGAATCTTAGGAAATATAATTGTTGTCATAAGTGGTGGTGGTATAGAACCAAAGATGGATAGTCTCACTATTATACTTCTTTCAGAAGAGATGAGGATAAATTCCATGAATGTAGGCTCTCAAGATGCCTTGCATGTGTGAGGAAGGTCTAAAGAAAAAGGAGGGCCTAAAGAGGACAAGAAGAGGGACAAGTCTAAAGGATGTTCTAAAATCCCCTTGAAGAGAATAGTGTTGGAATTGTCATAAGAGATGGAACGTGAAGGAGTGTAGAAACAAGAAGAAAAGAATTGAAACCTCCATGGATAAGTCCTCCAGTGATGATGATTTTGATGCTTTGTTTATTTTTGCTAACTCTATTAGTAATGATTCTTGTCTTATTGATTCAGGTGTGTCCTTCCATATGAATCCTCAAAAGGAGTGGTTTTCTACATATTCAACATATGATGGAAGAGATTGTTGGAAAATAGTTAGTGCTCCCCTTGGGATTCATGACATGGACTAACCACCTCCCATGGATCCATTAACTCTGGTGATTGTATCGAACATTAACAGGTCAATCTTTTGGTGCAACAAAAACCATGGGGCCAATAATTGGTATCAAATCCAAAGATGCCAGGTTTGAATCCCCTCAGCTTGCACTAAGGGGGAGATTGTTGGAAAATGGTCAGTGCTCCCCTCAGGATTCGTGACATGGACTAACCACCTCCCATGGATCTTTTTAACTCTAGTAGTTGTATCGGACATTAATAGGTTGACCTTTTGGTACAACGACAACCGTGGGGCCAACAGGGATGTTTTCCTTAGTGATAATAGCACAAAGAAGATTGTTGGTAAGGAAAAGGTAAAGTTTTTTTTCAGTGATAGGAGGATTAAAACCCTTGAAAATATTTTAATGAGAAATTTATTTTCAGTATCCAAGTTGAATGATTATGGAATGCATGTGACATTTGATAAGTATGGTTGCAGGTTGGTAAGAGGGAGTTTGGTGATTGCTAAGGAATCTTGGACAGGGACTTTATTTAAGCTACATACTTCCACTCTTTGTAATTCAACCTTTATAACTAGGACTGAAAATGCATGTATGTTGTGGCACCATAGATTGGGTCACATTGGTGAAAAAGGTCTTTAGACCATACTAGATAAGAGACTAGTAGATGGTATTTCTAATTATTTTGTTGGCAAGAGTATTTTTTGTGAACATTGTGTGTTTGGTAAACAAAATAGGTCATCATTTCCTAAAGGAGTTAATAAGGCCAAGGGACTTTTAGAACTTATTCATTAAAATGTATGTGGTCCAGTGGATGTTGATTCTTTGAGTAAATATCAATATTATGTTTCCTTCTTTGATGATTTCTCAAGATATACTTGGATTTATTTTATGCATTCAAAATTTAAATTTTTCACTAAGTTTAAGGAATTTAAAGCCTTGGTTGAAAATAAATTAGATTATAAGATAAAAGTATTGAGAACTGACAATGTTGATGATTTTTGTGAACATGCAAGAATTGATAAGAAAAATACTACACCTTATACTCCCCAAAAAAATGGGGTAGTAGAAAGAATGAACCATACAATAATGGAAAGAGTTATGGGCATGTTAAGTAGTGCTAAGCTAGATGAATTATTTTGGGTAGAAGTTGTCGATACTGCTTGTTATTTAATAAATAGATCTCCTTGTAAAGCTCTTATTGATAAAAACACCTTATGAAATGTGGTTGAGTAAAAAGCCTTCAGTTTCACATTTAAGGGTCTTTGGTTGTGAGTATTTTCTTCATGTACCTCAAGAGAAGTGATCTAAATTGGATCCAAAAGCTCATAAATGCATCTTTGTAGGATATGGTGAGAATGTAAAAAGTTATAATCTTTGGAATCCTCTAACCCGTAAAATGATCTTTTCTTGAGGTGATTTTTAGGGAATTTAGACTTAACTCAAAAGAAGAAGAACCAAAGGTAAATACAAAGACAATGCACTTTGAAACTAAGTAGGAAGATGAACATGTGGAAGAACAAAGAGATGGAATAGAAGATAGAGAAGAAGACTAGAGTTCAAGTGAAATTTCTAAACAATTTTTTATAAT
This sequence comes from Sequoiadendron giganteum, assembly GCA_007115665.2. Taxonomy (NCBI): domain Eukaryota; kingdom Viridiplantae; phylum Streptophyta; class Pinopsida; order Cupressales; family Cupressaceae; genus Sequoiadendron; species Sequoiadendron giganteum. Next base: position 65,415,859 of record CM021105.1, read on the forward strand.
AGTGGAAGTTGATCATAATGAAGAACATGAGGAAGAACTTCTTACTCCACCTTTGAGAAGTTCTACAAGAAAATGAAATATATTTGATAGGTATAGCCCACTAGATTTTGATTGTAATTTTTCTTTATTAAGTACTAACGATGAACCTAGATCTTGCAGGGAGGCTCTCTCTTCTAAAGAAAGTGAGTCTTGGATGTAGGCAATGCAGGAGGAGATGATGGCTTTGAATAGTTGTGATACTTGGGATCTTGTTAGTTTTCCCAAATGAAGGAAGCCCATTGGATGCAAGTAGGTATATAAGAATGATTTTGGTGTAGCTGCTCCATTAGACTAGTACAAGGCCAAATTGGTGGCCAAGGGCTACTCCTAGAGAGAGGGAGTTGATTTTGGTGAAATATTCTCTCCTGATGCTAAGATAACTTCTATTAGATTCCTATTATCTATTGTTGTTTCTTATGATTTATTTTAGAGCAAATGGATGTTAAAACTACTTTCTTGCATGGGGATCTTGAGGAAGAAATTTATATGCAACAACATGATGGTTTTGTTCTGAAATAAAAATAACACTTGGTTTACAAGTTAAAATGGTCATTGTATGGTTTTAAATAATCACCCAGGATGAGGTACGAGAAGTTTGATGCATTTTCATTAAAATTAGATTATTTTAGAAGTGAGGAGGATCATTGTATTTATATTAAGGTTATTGATGATTAGTTTCTAATCATTGTCTTGTATGTTGATGACATGTTTTTTATGGGTAAAAACAAGGTGATGATTAGAGAAATTAAGACTCAACTTTTTGGCACATCTGATATGAAGGATTTGGGGGCTGCTAGATATATTCTTAGGATGGAGATCAGTAAAGATCAGGTACACATAAATCTTTGGTTTAAGTTAGAGTACAAGTATGTTGATACTATTTTACAGAGGTTTAAAATGTAGGATTGTAAGCTAGTAAATATTCCATTTTCGGTTGGTACTAAGTTGAATTTAGACATGTGTCCTAATTTTGATGATGATATTGAAGAGATGTCTAATGTTCCTTATGCTAGTGTTGTTGTTAGTTTAATGTATGTAATGGTTTGTACTAGACCAAATATATCCCAAGTAATGGTTCTAAGCAAGTTTATGTCTAACCCTAGTAAAGAGCATTGAACTTTTGTTAAAAGGGTGTTTAGGTACTTGTGAGGTACTTCTTATTATTTTTTGGTTTATCATGGTACTGATAATGTGGATAGGTCATTAGACATACATGGTTTTTTTTATGCAGATTGGGTAGGTGACTTGAATAGTCAAAGTCCACTAGTGGCTATGTGCTCACCTTGTTTGGAGGTGCGGTGAGTTGGATGAGTAAAAGACAACCTAAAATTGCATTGTCCACCACTAAAGCAGAGTATATGGCTACTACTCATGCTTCTAACAAGGTTGTTTGGTTACAAATACCTGGTAGTGGTATTGGTTTTGATTGTAGGACAGAGAGGATTGTATGTGATAGTCAGAGTGCCATATGTTTGGCTAAGAATCCTATGTATCATTCTCGTACTAAGAATATAATTGATGTTCAGTAACTTTGTGTGAGAAATGGTTGAGAATGAATAGTTCTTGATTGAAAAATTTGACACTTTGGATAATTTTCTAGATTCTCTCATGAAGCCAATAATCACATATAAGTTTTTTTGGTGCAGAAAAGCCATGGGCCTTGATCATTGTACTTAATTTCATCTTGATGTATCTCTATGGGTGTAATTTACAATGTATGATGTCAAGTGGGAGAATGTTAGGATTTAGGTGACATAAAACTTGTAAATCCTTTAATTAATTTTTTTCCTAATGTCTTTTGTAAATTACCCATAAGAGGTGAAACCATTTAACCAACAATGGTGAAAGAAATCATGCAAAGATGAAGTTATAGTTACTATTTGTCTTCTGGGAAAAGGACAAAATAGCTAGGTGTCCCATTTGGAATCTCCTATTTTTGGAGGGTTATGAAATTTTTCATAAATTTTAAGAGTATCTATGACACTAAGACAACTATCATAAGATTCTATGATGACTATGACACCATTTATGATTATATTTATGACAGATTCCTTCCCTAAGTTCCCATGCATTCGAGATTCCTTATGATAGTTGTAAGAGAATTTGTAAGTCATTATTTTGGGTGGATTTTTTGGTTGGAAAGGAGGTAGGCGTGGTTTTTTCCATGTGGTTTTGTTGCATGTTGTTTGGTGATACCATGGTGTTATTCATCCCCACAATTTTCTATAAATCAGGGCCTTGTGCTAGAGTTAGTCATTCAATTTTGAAGGTAATAGGGTGTTGCCAGATTCTACAAACTTATTCAAATAAGTTTGTATTTCTATTGTAATCTCTCTTGGATTAGTAATATACCTACCTCTCTTTCTATGGTGGACTTTTTTCCCTTAGGTATTTCTCAATCTAAATCTGGTCTCATGTGTTATGGTTTTCTTTTCTTGTTTTGATTCTGCAATCACATTCATATTAAGGGTTAATCTTTGGATTCAAATTTGAAATTACTATTGATTAAAGTTCATATTGCAAGATTTCATCACCTTTTTTTACAACATCTAACTCCTTACATTGATGGAATCTTCAATCAAATTAAGGGGCTAATTGTTTCACTATGAATTGGATACCACCAAGTTACCATTGATTCATTAGATGTGTGAAATGATACCTTCAAATCCAAATGGATTTTAAATATCTAGCCTTTATCTTTGGCTTGAACAATACACTTTTCACCTTCATGTGAGTGATGAATGATTCACTCAAGCCTCTCACTATTTTTTTTTTGGTTTCTATTTAGATAACATACTCATATTAAGCAATACATAGGAGGAACATCTACATCATGTTCAATAGATACTTTCAACTATACAACAACATGAGCGCTATGATAACAATTTAGAAAATTATTCCTTTAGTATGGAAAGGTTTTAGTACTTTAGATACATTATGAACAAGGATTGTGTTTATGTGGACCCTAAAAATATATATAGGTAATTAATGATTGCCCACCTCATAAAAAATATCAGAGAACATTATAGACTTTTAGGATCATCCAACTTTTATTACATTAAATTGTGTAACTCGGATTCTCACACTTGGCATGACCTATGAACCAAGCATTCAGGTGAGAGTAAAATAAAAAATTCCCTTGGATAGAGAGATTATAACAACCATTCAAAAAATTGAAGTAGAGACTTTATTTAAGGCCTACATTAGTTCTTATTGATTTGAAATAGTCCATTAAAATTGAGGTTGATGCCTCCAAATATGCATTTGGATTAGTTTTGGTCCTCAATATGGTAATCTAGTTTCCTAGCATGTAGTGAGAATTTATCTAATGATATGTATATACATCCCATGTATGACAAGGAGTTATGTTCATTGTTCAAGCATACAAATAACATGGAATTATTATATCTTAGGGAAATAAATTATTATTCACATAGATCATAAGCCTCTTAAATTTATATAAATATAATAAATTTCAAAGAATGATCAACATCAAAGGTGGTCTAGTTACCGCAAATATTTTCATCTCAACATTCATCATAAGAAGGAAGAACAAATAGAGTTGAAAACTAACTAGTTTGGCTTCAAATGAATAACCTTGATAACTATGTTGGACTCTTGTGAAAACTACACAAAATATTGGCCTGAATTTTATTCAACATTAATCTTATTTATTGATATTTATCCACCAAAGACTCAAATGATAGATAAGACCTTTATTATTGTATATAAGATAAAATCATCTATCATATAATGCACATATATGTCTCTATATACACCCTCAAACTTATACCATCCACCATAAGCCCTATAGCCTTGACCCTATACCTAATAACCTCAACACTAAACCCTAAAATCTATGCCCTAGGCATTCACCCTATACCCTCAACACTAAACACCTTCCCTCAACCATAGGCCCTAAAACCTATACACTAAACCCTTAACCATAAACTCCATGCCCTCAACCCTAAAACATAAACCTTATACCATTGACCCTATACCTTATACCCTAACCCGTAAACCCTATACGCTTAACACTATACCCAATTCCCTCAACCCTATACCCAATACCTTATACCCTCAATTGTAAACCCATGCCCTCAAGCTTAAACCCTACACTCTCAACCCTATACCCTCAAACTTATACCCTAAACCCTATACCCTATACATTCAACCTTATACCTAAAAATACTATCTCTCAACCCTAGGCCCTAAATCCTATATGCTAATCCCTCAACTATACACTCCCTCAACCCTAAAATCTATACCCTCAACCCTAAACTCTATACCCTCAATTCTAAAATCTATATACCTTTAATTGAAAAATAAAGATGTACAATAACCTAGAGAGAGGAGAGAAGAACAAAGGGAGGGGTAAGGAGGGAGGGAGAGGTAGAGAGGGAGAGGCCTAAAGAGGGAAGAGAGATAGAGAGAAAATGGATGGAGAGAGGGAAGGATCAATAGATAATGGGAGAGAGAGATGATGTGAGGGAGATAAATATACAAATCAAAACATAAAATGATCATGTTATAACATGCTCATGTTATGTTTTTATTTGACATAAGAGAGCACTTTAAAACATGCTTGCACATTATGTATTGCATTGGAAATTTCTCGGCCTTTGGATTGAATTTTCCTTGGGCTTCCAACCTAAAGGTTTGGAGTGAATTTTCAACATCCAAGGACATTTTCTTACAAATAGTAACAAAATTGATATAATTTCAAGTGTGCTCCCCATCACTTTTGCACATGTTTCAATGTAAAGTCAAAAAAATGTTAGAGTTAGATCATGTATTAGAGAATAATCAATTACTTTAATTAATTATTATTCTAATTCTCATGCACTTAAGCTAAACTTAAGTTTTCTTTATTAGTTTTTAATGATTTATTTATGTTAAATATAGAGCTAATATTAGATCAATTCATCTCATCACACAAGATGTTGACACTTGTCATGATCTAAGCCCTTTTCATTAGGGTTTCTCTTTTAAAGCATTCATTCTCTCTTGTAGTTATTCATTCTGTAAGTATTTTCTCTTTGAGAAATAGAAAATATTTATTTTTTAGAGCTCTTGGGTGGAAGGTGTTTTTTTCATTGTTTGATCATGTGTCTCATGTTATTCACAAATCTAACACGGTATCAAAGCGAGGATCAGCGAACCCCTTCTCCATTTCTGAAATTTTTTCTCATCTAGGGTTGCAGGTTTAAATCTAGAATTTTCAATGCTTTTTTTGCATTTTTTGGAGGTGGCTGAATTTTCAAAGCTTTTTAGTGCAAAAAGGACCTCACCATTGTGTGTCCGGAGTGGCCAAAAACCTAAAGATCAACTATTTTTTTGTGAAAATCTAAGAAAAAAAATTGGAAAATTTTTTTGTTGGCACATTTTACGAGTCAAAAAATCCGTACAGCAATATGGAATCCATACCGCATATAGATCCATGCACCATAGTGTGTGCAGGACATTATTTTGCAGCAAAAAAATCCATGGGTTTCAAAATTTTCAAAAAAATTGTATAGGTTTTTCTTCAAAAATTGTTTACACTTTTAAATCTTAAATTTTTTAAGATGAAAAAAAGTGGTCAAAGAAAAATTGCAGCACTTTTTGATTTAGGCACACGTTTTTAGGAGGCATGTGATTTGGAATATTCTTTCACAATATTCCATAGAATATTCTAAGGAGGTTTGGTTTTTAAAATATTTTCATGCAAATTATCAAAAAATAAAATTTAGGCATCTTTTTAAGAATATTCTTTGAGAATATTCTTTGCATCAGCTTTATGTGCAGCCCTTGTTCCTAGCCATCAGCCCCATGTGACCAAGAGTTTGATTTTTTTAGCCCCTTAGATCACCTCCCAAGGCCTAATTGTGAAACTTTCACAAAATTGGGTATATCTTGGGCATACAAACTCAGTTTTTTAAAAACTTTATATTGTCGAAAAGCTAGTTCCAAGCCCATTCCAGATCAAGAGGTTATTTTTCTTATTTTTTACCAAAACGTTTCTACAGTCACTTGAAGATAGCCCTTCTATTTTTCACTTCTAGAGCCATAACTTGGACAAATGGACTCAATTTTTCACAAAAAAATTGTCGTTGGAAAGCTCTTTCAGTGCTCTACATATCCATGTAGTCTATTTTTCTAGAATATTCACAAGGTACACAAGGATCTCTATAAAGTGATTTTTTTTTCTTTTTAAGCTTTTATGCTCTCAAATTTGTATTTGGGTTTGGTCTTTCCTATTGTGGGGTGGTATATTTCTCGCTTTCAGTATCTATATACATTTGAGATCAGTAATCCTATACCACACATTGTTTTGAAAACCACAACTATCATGGCAGACACCTCTTTATTTGAATGTCTTACGCCACACAACTATCATACCTGGAAAGCTCATATGACCAAAATGCTCATGTCTAAGGTTTTATGGTCCACTTTGGATGAAGTACATCCAACATTGACTTATCAATTTAAGATATTTTATTATAGGAACAAGACAGATGAGGGTATGGGTTTGATTTCATTGCATGTTTCAAACAATCTCTTGTTTCATTTGGGGTCTTGCAACACTCCTAGGGCTATGTGGATGAGATTTAATGATCTTTTTGGCACCATCAATGAGTATAGAGCTCTCCAGATTGAGGAAAAATTAACATCACTTGTACCTAACTTACCCCTCCATTGAGGACTTCTTGTTGAGGTTTACGTCACTCAAATCTCTTTTGCATGGTTGTGGGAAGAATAAAACTGACAAAGAATGTATTTTCTTGATTCTATCTAAGCTTCGAGGGTCATTTCAGGTCTTCTCTTCTACTTTCTATTCTACTATGGATGCATTGGGAGATGCATTTACCATGCCTACTTTTGAGGTTTTTTGTGATCGTTTGACTCGTGAACAAGTAAAGTTGGTTCAATTTGAATCTCTTTCTAGTTCCAAAACCTAGGCATTGGTAACACAAACATCCAAGGAGAAAGATAAGAAGAAACAAAATCCCAAGATATATTCTTCATCAAGTAGTGAGTGTTCCTCTAAATTATCTCAAAAGCCAAAAAAGAAACCTCAAACCACTCCTCGGCATGATAAATCTTCTAAGTCTGGTGAGCCTTCCTCCAAGATGAAGAAGAAATCAAGTGAACCTTGCAATTTTTGTGGTAAGGAGGTACATCCAGTTGCTAGATGTTGGAAGAGATTAGAGGCTTTGGAAGAATCCATGCAATAGCATAACATCTCCACCCCTAAATCTTCATCCTCACCTACAAGTAAAGTGCATGCTCTTTCTATAAGGGCCTTACATTCTGTAGCTCCATGGATACTTGATTTTGGTGCAACACATCACATGACACCTTCGAGTAGGATTTTGTCCCATCCCTTTCCAATTGTAGCACTACTCATATTGCAATTGGGGATTCTACACAACTATCCATTTTTGACTGAGGCACTGTCACACCTAAGGGTGGTTTTCTTTGGGAGGTACTTGTAGTGCCTAATATCTCTACCAACCTTCTTTCAATGTATCAAATTTTTCAATTTGGCACTGGTAAGATAGTCAAGTTTACCCCACATGATGTAGTTATTTGAGACCTTCATGATCCTCATATTATTGTGGCTACTAGGAGTGTTGATACTTCTTTTTATTTATATCGATTTGATGGTTTTGACAATTTAGCCAGTTTAGGTTCATCCTTCATAGCACATGTAGACACCAAGAGCATGTTGTGGCATGAACATTTTGGTCATGTCAATAACAGATATCCTTAGCAGATGAGTACAGAGGCATTAGTGTCAGGGCTCCCTAAGATTTCTTGTACTGATGGTGTTTGTTGATAATGTGTTCTTGACAAACATCAGTGAGATTATTTTCCTATAGGTAGAGCCACACATGCTAAAGCACCCTTAGAGTTGGTACATAGTGACCTCATGTCATTTTCGACTGTAACACAGATTTTAGCACCACAAGAGTCTCTAACACTCCTAGGGTTTTTCACCTAGAAGGAGAGATGTAGACCAAAATGCATATGCTACATTCAAAGATTTGGGGTAGATGTTGGGGTGTGTTGTGTGTGATGAAGAGTATCTAAATGTTTTAAAGTAATGAAATTAAACTAACTATGAAATGTAAACTAATAAAATGCAAATGTATTGAAAGCATTATGTAAAATGATGTAAAATAAACTAATATGCTAACAAAATTGTAACAGAACTAAAGAAGGCAGAGGAGGCACACCTATAAACTGAAGGTTGATGAAGAGAAGCCATGGAATCTTTCAAAATCTATTTAAAATGCTCACTGGGACACCTATGCCAAAATGGGCGACCTAGTCTTGCTATTGGGAAACTTTGTCGAAACAGGTTTCGAAACCTATGCCAAAATGAGAAGATAGATTGCTTGAGTGCTTCTAAAGATAGAATGAGAGTGATGTAGAATAAGAAGAGTTAAAATGAGGAGAAAAACCCAAATTTATACATGTTATGCCCTAATTTCCTAAAAATAACACATGATAGGCCGACCTTAGGGTTTTGGAGGCAAATTCCCATTAGAAATTTGTTTTAATTTTGATTTTAAGGTCAAAAGGGATTAGGTCACCCAAGGTGGTGACCTAGTCCACTTGGACAAATTCAAGTGGTGGTCAAGAATTAAGTGGTGTTTAATGATGATTATCGGGCTTGTCTCCCAAAACACACTCAAGTCGGGCCTAAAAGTACATTAAGGGGAAAATTTATCATGAGAAATGGTTGAATTAGTGAAGACAAGCCTAGAAAAGTGTGAAGGTCAATTACAACACTTTAGACTAAGGCTTGGAAAGGGGTTATTTAGGTGAATTATTGTAGAAAAGTCCTAGAAAAGTGAGGAAATGTGTTACAAAACTTCACAACACCCTTGTAAAAATTTGTTAGGTTTTTATTAATTTGCAAGCATTCAAGGCCTAATGTGAATGTATTGGCCACATTAAAACATTAGATCTAAGAAAAAAAAGGCCAAAATCCAAGGGAAAAGGCCCAAATGAGTGAAAAATATCAAGGCTACACTTTTTGGCGACGCATTTAGCCCCCACTTTAGTGAGAGGATTAACTTGCTTCAAACTCACACTAAAGTAGTCAAATAATGCATATCAAGAGGGATCCAATGTATCCATGGTAGTAAGATGAGATGAATTCAATCAAGAGGGATGATCAAGATCCCATGGAAAACCAAACATAAGCACAATGAGGTGATGTGAAGGAGTGAAGAGAAGGGGAAAGTTGGATCAAGCTTTTACTATTTATCCAGCTAGTTGTGGATCAGATCTAGGCTATCTATCTGAAAGGAAGATGTACTCACTCTGGGGCAACAAGACTTTCAGTTGTTCATCGGGTGAGAAGGCCTAAAAGGTGAGAAACATACACTCGGTTGGTATGAATTCACACACACAAAGGTGGCTATGGAGAAATTTGTGTTGCTAGTTGGGCTTCCCGCTCAACCATACCAAAGTTATACCTCCTGATAACTTTGATAAGGCACCACAAAAGAAAAGGGTTTGTGCTTCATGAGGCAAGAAAAATGGCGTATGCTTGGGGCTCATGCACAACTATAAGATAGCACCACAGGTATGCAAGGTGGCCATGTATGCAAGAATGCAAAGATGTAAAATGTAAAATGCAATAGTGAAAAATGTAAAAGAAGTTCCAAGGAGTCCTTTTTGGTTCATGCGAGGTCTTTTACTTAGGGAACATTGTGTCTAATGTCTCCAAGAGAGGATCAATCAAAGAATAGAAAATTCACAACTTAGGGGATGCAGTGCATCACATCAGGCCACTAAGAGGAATGTAATATGCTAGGATAGGTCACTTTCATGAAGGACATTACACCCAATGTCATCCACAAAATCAGAAACACATTGTATGAAATAATAAGGTTGCACTAGGAACCAAGGAAAATGCAAAAGGGAATAATTTCAATGTATGCCCCCACTTTAAAGGAATTGATACACCATATTGTGAGAAATTTCTTTAAAGTAGAAGAAAGTATGAGAGGATAAGTATGTCACATGCGAGCCAACTTAAGACATGTCATCCACATCCCAAGCTTGCTCTTATTTTTTCATGAAAGGTTAACGATTATTCAAAAGAGGCAACGACAAGTGACATACGAGGACAAGGCTAACGAACCCCTTGCCCCCACTTAGTGCAAGGAAAAGGTGAGCCAAATAGGATGAAGGCATGTATTAGTGAGAGGAATTAGGTGCCCCCATAGAAGGGAGAGCACCAAGCTCCATGAGATGTTTGAAGAAAATGGAGAGAAGGGAGGTAACCCTAAGTTTTTCTTCAAAGAGTATGATATGTCAATTTGTGTCATGTGTACATTGCAGCCATTTGTAGGAGGGAGATGGTATCCAATACCATAACAATCTTCCAAGTTAAATGAAGGGGTTGTGTGTTGCAGATAAGGATTGGTTGTTGTACAAGAACACAAATCCTTTTTATTGTTATGTGTTGTTCCTTCATGAGGGATGGGAGTTATATAGCCCCCATCAACATCATGGGGTAGTGTTGTTGATGTAGAACCAAGTAGAGCATATAAAACATAGGGTTGTTTTGGTGTAGGTTGTGAGATTTCACACTCTCCTTTAAAGGGAGGCATAAGACCCCAATTGTTACAAGAACTTGTATCTGAACATGAATTGTTTGTATATGACTCTTTGGACCAAGAGGGTGATATTTTGGAAATTTTATTGAAAGGAGGTGTACAATCTTACAACCCCCAATGATCACGAAAGATGTTTTTTGTAGGTGAAGGATTAGTATCAACTTTTAAATTTTTGATCTAGGAATGAAAGGATTAGGGGAGTTGGAAATTTTGTGATTAGTTGATTCATAGCTTCGTTCATCTGCCTCAACCATGTATATCTTGTTATTGTACTCAAATTTCATTGTACGGTGAAGGGTAGATGGGACTCCTTCCATAGCATGAATTCATGGTCTCCCTAGGAGAAGATTGTGTGGAAGGGGTCCTTGCATGATATGGATAGAGGTAGGAAACACTGCAGTTTTGACCTCGATAGGTAATGTGATCATCCCTAGTGGTTGCCTATAAACATTATCAAAGCCACGAATATGAACATCATTAAGTTGAATGAGCTTTTTGTCCATGCCAAGTTTGTTGAGGAGGTCCATGCTACAAACATTAATTTTTGCTCCATTGTCTATGAGAGTGTTCCTGACTAAATTTTCATTAATGATCACCTTTATCAACAAGGGATCATTCTTGTTTTGAATCTCAAGTGAGGGTAATTCATGTTTAGGGAATTTGATTTCAGAATGGGTTACTTGCATGGGACGAGAGGGGGATGTGATATTATTCAATTTTATGTAATATTGGATCTCATCCATCTGTATTTGCAACATTTCTTGAAATATAAATTTGAATTTACGTGATAGCTAAATGAGTTGACATACAGATAGATTAGTAGGAGTCTTTTTAAGATCCTCAATAGTAGGGACTCTAAGGTGAGAAAAGGGTAATGGCATAGGAGTGATGTGTGATCCCCTATATGTTTGAGTCACTAAGTTACAACTTAGCGGCTGCAAAACACTATTATGATGAGATTGCATCATGGATTTCAAGACATCTCTTAGTTTTTTGTGTTATTCACTAGTGGGAGGGGACTTAGGAGGCTCACCAATTAAAGGAGATCTCACTTGTGTCATCATAACCTCGATAATCTTGTCTTTATGTGTATGATTTTTTGGTGAAGGGGATTCGAATGGCATTTGATTATCTTCACCTAGGGAAGGTTTAGTGTTTGAAGGATAGGCGTCAAGGTTCACATGTTCTTGCACCATGATATTCTCCCTAGGAGGAGAGTTTTTTAGGAGAACTACAAACCAAATGTTCTTCACATTTAAAGGTTGATTCTTCTTAAAGGACTTCATCACAACTAGGTTAATGATCCATGGTTGAATTTTCTTGTTTAATAAGGGGTTCCCTAGGAGAAGGGGGTCAAGTAGGATACTCATGACTGTCATCAATTATATTTTCTAACAGAAAAGTATCATCTTCACAACTAGGAGAGATACTAGGAGAAGTACAAATGTTATTGTCATGGTCCCTTATGGTTGTGTTGTCTTGTTTGTTGAGGGAGGTAAGAGGGGAGAAACAACTAGAATTCTCATAACTCTCATTGATTGGTTCTTTGAACACCAAAATATCTTCTTCACCCGTAGGAGAGATATTAGGAGAAGAACTAACATGATTGTTGGGAATGTCTAAGGTTGCATTATCTATCACTAAAACACTCTCATAGGGAGAAGGTAGGGAGGGTTGCTTAGCATATCTATATATGTATGATGCTAGCATTGTTTGAACAAAAATAAGAAGTACATATAACCATTTCAAGCAATGTTGCAGCAATATAAACAATGCATATACAATTATACAAAACATTTTTATCTAATGTATGCTAAGTTTTAAGAATGTAAACAATGTATATGAAAGAATGAAAAGCAATTTTATCAAACTTAAGCAAATTTTTATGAATAGAAATATTCTATAAGAAAAAGTGAAAAGTACTTTTATTAATGTTATGCACAATTTCATAAATGTAAATATTTTCAGATGTAATGATGAAGGTATATAAAGAATGACTACCCTAAATTGATGATTTTGAGCTAGAAGCCTAAAACCTATGTTCTTGAAAATTTCCAGACTTATAGTATATGATACTAGGGTCCTAAGAAAGCACATAAATGAGGTTTTTGGTGCTGTAACATCCAGTGAAAATTTTGGACAGCGACTAGGTCGCCCAGAATGGCGAATTAGTCCCAATTAGGGTTTTAATCAAAATTTCTAAAAATTTGCAACTAGTTTTGATGGTTTGGATGTTGGATGATTAGAAGAGGAAAGGTAGTGCATATTTTGGATTATTGACAATGATTTGAGATGCAAAAATATAAATTATATACACTTTCATGCATGCAAAAAATGTGAAACCCTGGAATGCAATTGAACCAATGAAAAATGCAATGCCTACTAAATATAGGGTGAGAAGGACTCTAAATTAGAAAATAATGGTGTGTGGACGTTGGGTTCACCAAAATTTAACACAAAATTTAGCAGCACAAGATTCTCTAACACTCCTAGGTTTTTTCACCTAGAAGGAGAGATATAGGCCAAAATTCATATGTTACATTCAAAGATTTGGGGTAGATGTGTGGGTGTGTTGTGTGTGCTGAATTGTATCTAAATGTTGTAAACTAATAAAATGTAAATGTATTGAAAGCAGTATGTAAAATTATCTAAAATGATCTAATATAATAACAAAATTGTAACATAACTAAAGAAGGCAAAGGAGGTGCACCTAGAAACTGAAGGTTGATGAAGAGAAGCCCTAAAATATTTCAAAATCTACTAAAAATTATCACTAGGAAACTTATGCCAGAATGGGCGACCTAGTCCTCCTATCGAGAAACTTTGTCGGAATAGGTTTCCGGTAAATGGGTATCCAAATCTGCAAAAATCCCTAAAAGGTAGGTTCAGTGGGACTAGGTCAACAACAATGGTGACCTAGTCCACTTCTAAATTTTTGCAAATCAAAGAATGGAAGTGGAAGCCCATGGTCTGCACTTTGGCTCCTAACAGGTGTCTGGTTCAGATTCTATAGAAAACGGGTTGAAAGAGGTCACTAAGCTTTAATTAGGGCTTTGTTTACTTGAGTGACTTTGATGGATTGACAACACTTTTCTAGCACTTTTTTCCTTGACAAACATGCATACAAAAACCTACAAATCACACATGCAAAGAGGAGACAAAGGGTTGGGGTTAGAGAATGGGGGTTTGTCTTAGTCAAACCCTATTTTGGTAACCAAACCTTAAATGACGAAATGAAATAAGAAAGGTAAGATGATTGAATAACATGTAAATGTAAACACTCACCAAACCCTCGTTGAAGAAGTTTGAAGACATGCAAGAACCAGCTCCAATGGATGATGTCTGAAATGCTAAGTGCTTGAATGCTTGCTTGAGAAGATAGATTGCTTGAGTACTTGTGAAGATAGAATGAGAGTGATGTAGAAGAAGAAGAGGTGAAATGAGGAGAAAAACCCTTATTTATACATGTTATGCCCTAATTTCCTAAAAATAACACATGATAGGTTGACCTTAGGGTTTTGGAGGAAAATTCTCATTAGAAATTTGTTTTAATTTTGAATTTTATGTCAAAAGGGACTAGGTCACCCAAGGTGGCGACCTAGTCAACTTGGAAAAATTCAAGTGATGGTCGGGAATTAAGTGGTGTTTAATGATGATGATTATCAAGCTTGCCTCCCGAAACACACTTAAGTTGGGCCTAAAAGTACATTAAGGGGAAATTTTATCATGATAAAGGGTTGAATTAGTGAAGACAAGCCTAGAAAAGTGTGAGGGTCCATTACAACACCTTACAAAAATTTAGACTAAGGCTTGGAAAGGGGTTATTTAGGTGAATTATTGTAGAAAATTCCTAGAAAAGTGAGGAAATGTGTTACAACACTTCACAACACCCTTGTAAAAATTTGTTAGGTTTTTGTTGATTTGCAAGCATTCAAGGCCTAATGTAAATGTATTGGCCATATTACAACATTAGATCTAAGAAAAACAAGGCCAAAATCCAAGGGAAAAGGCCCAAATGAGTTAAAAGTGTCAAGGCTACACTTTTTGGCAACACGTCGACTCCTTCATTTTTAGGGGCCAAATATGTGCTCACATTTATTGATGCCTTCCCCAGGCATACATGGGTGTAATTTCTTAAGTACAAGAGTGATGAATTTGATTCTTTCAAAATATTTAAGGCATTTGTGGAGAAGAAATCTGGTCTTTCTATCAAATGGATACACACAGATAATGGGGGGAGTATGTTAACCAAACTTTCAGGGACTTTTGCACTGAGCATGTTTTCCAACATCAGCTTACAGTTCCATACACCACTCAGGAGAATGGTTTTTTTGAGCAAAAGAATAGAACTTTACAAGAGATAGTAAATTGTATGATTCAATCACAAGATATGCATTCATTTTTTGGGGTTGAGGCAGTTAATTGTGCCAATTATATTCAAAATTGTATGCCTCATAAGGCATTGTGACATCTAGCTCCTAAGGAGGCTTGGTTGCATGTCAAGCCTAATGTATCTTCATTCAGATTCTTTGGTAGTGAGGCTTGGGCATTCATTCTTGAAGCTCAATGGAAATCAATGAATGGAAGAGTCGACCACTCATATTTGTTGGCTACTATGAGGATGTTAAGGCACACAGGTTGTTTGATCCTTAATCCAAAGATGTCTTATTTTGATGAGATGTTCAATTTGATGAGTGCTTTCCTTAGATGGATTCTCCATCCCCAGCTTGTCCCTCATATCCTACTACTCACTCCTCATATCTTTAGGATTACTCATCTCTTGAGGATGAGGATAATGCTCCATCTATCCCACCACCTCCAGATATTCAATCTTTACCCAAGTGGGCTCACAATACTATTGATGCAGTTGAACCTTTGGTAGGTGATCCTTCAAACTCCTATCATACTCATGCACAAATATTAGGTGTTATTCTTTTGATTCATACCACTTTAGATGATCCTCAAAAAAATTCAGAGGCAGTTGGTATTCCTGAGTGTGATAATGCTATCGAAAATGAGTATTCTTCTCTGATGAAGAATCATACTTGGGATTTAGTTCCTCTTCCTAAGGGAAGAAATTTGGTTTGATGTAAGTGGGTGTACCATACCAAATATGTTGAAAATGGTTCTATTGATAAGTATAAGGCTCGTCTTGTTGCAAAGGGTTTCTCTCAAGTCGAAGGTATTGATTACTCTTAGAATTTTTCCCCTATTTTCAATATGAATTCTATTCGCCTTGTACTTTCCCTTGTAGCTTCACAGGGATGGTCAGTATTTCAGATCGGTGTGAAGAGTGCCTTCCTTCATGGTGATCTTCATGAAGAGATTTATATGGAGCAGCCACATGGTTTTATTGAGGACTCTTTGTTGGTTTGCAGACTTCGTCGTTTACTATATGGTCTCAAACAAGCCCCTCGGGCTTGGTATGAGAAGATGGACACTTTTTTTCTTTCTTCTGGCTTCACATGATGTCATTCAGATCCCACAGTGTACATTCAAAGATAGGAGGGTAATCTTTTGATCCTTGTGCTATATGTGGATGATTTGATCCTTACAGGTGGTTCATCCTCCATGATCCAGAATGTTTAATGAGATTCGATGGAGCAGTTTGAGATGAAAAATCTCAGCCTTCTGCACTACTTTCTTGGTTTACAGGTTATTTAGTCTTTGGATGGGATTTCCATATTTCAACAGAAGTACACTCTTAACATGCTTTAGAGATTTGGCATGCTTGATTGTAATCCTTCCCCCACACCATTCTAGTCAGGTGTTGTATTGTCTGTAACTTGTATTACTCCTTCAATAGATGCTACATTATATAGCCAATTGGTTGGTAGTCTTTTATACTTGACACATTCACATCCTGATATTTCCTTTCTGGTTGGTCTTGTCTCTTGATTTTCACATGATCCACATGAGATTCATTGGTAATCTTCCAAATGAATTTTGAGATATATTCAGGGCACCTCACATTATGGTATTCACTATGCATCAAGAGATCCTTGGATTATTGGCTTCAGTAACTCAGATTAGGCCAGTGATGTCAATGATAGGAAGTCCACTTATGGCTTTTTTTTCTACCTTGGTTTTGGCCCTATTACATGGTCTTGCAAGAAGAAATCTACTATTGCATTATCATTCATAGAGGTCAAGTATCATGCAGTGGTTTTGGCCAGCCAAGAGGTTTTGTGGCTTCAACAATCTTTGATTGAGTTTAGTTTTCCTCCTAATAGTCCCACTATTCTTTGGTGTGACAATCAGAGTGCCATTAACATTTCTTGCAATCTAGTGGAGCATCAATGTACTAAGCACATATAGATCCACATGCACTTCATACGACAGTTGATTCAGGATGGTTTTCTCACCTTGGAGTACATGCCTATAGAGGAGCAAGTTGCAGACATCTTCATAAAAACTTTAGCATCACCTCACTATCTTTAGTTGTGATCGATGCTTGGGGTGAAGGAATTTTCCCTTAGGGGTTCTTCATGAGGCCTTCATGTTATCTTTATATGCTTTCATCTCTTTTTTGAGTAGAGTTTTTCCCATGAGGTTTTCTCCATTTTTCAGAGATCTTTTAGTTGTACTGGGTACCTCATCAGGCCTAGTTTCTAGGACCCATTCATGCTTTCTTTTCTTTTTATGCATTAGTTTTTAGAGTTTTTTAACTACTCCCTAAGTTACACTTAAGGGGGGTGTTAGAGTTATCATGTATTAGAGAATAATTAATTACTTTAATGAATTATTATTCTAATTCTCATGCACTTAAACTAAACTTAGGTTTTCTTTATTAGTTAATTTGATGCTTTATTTATGTTAACTATAGAGATAAATATAATATTAGATCAATTTGTCTCATCACACAAGATTTTGACACTTGTCATGATCTAATCCCTTTTCATTAGGGTTGCTATTTTAAAGCATTCATTCTCTCTTGTAATTATTCATTTTGTAAGTATTTTCTTTTTGAGAAATAGAAAATTTTTATTTTTCAGAGCTCTTGGGTGGAAGGTGTTTTTTTCATTGTTCGATCCTATGCCTCATGTTATTCACAAATCTAAAAAGCATACATGATAATTTTAAACTCTCTTAGCTATCTAACCATGTAATGTTTTTTACATTTTGAGTATGTTAAGGTTTTTATCTTTAATTTCTTTTGTTAGTGTATCCTTTTTTGTTAGAAACCAATGTGTGGCATTTTTTATAGTATTTTTTAACCATTCATCAAAATCTTAAAAAATTACACTTTTAGAAACTAGACTCAAGATTTTACACATTAATATATATATATATATATATATCAATTTTCAAAAAATTAGGGGGGAGAAGTTCAAAAAAAAAAATTAAGATGTGTCCACTTTGAAAATTAGTAAAAAAACATATATTCATTAAAAATTAGCAAAAAAATCAGGCATAAACTACCTGGTGTTAGCTAATTTCCAATTGAAGTGATTTTTGAAATACTTAAAAAAAGTTAACATTTTAGGGGGCACACTAGATGGTGTTATGTTTTTAAAAAAAAACATTAGGTCCAATTTGTGTGGCCCCCCTTTTTGAACCCTTTAATTTCTACCATTTTCAAAAATTATTTATAGTTTAGAAAGCATATTCAGAGCACTATGACTCTTATTTGTATTGCATCTTAAAATTTTGAGTGTAACTATTTTCAATTTCTCATCTGATGTTAGTATTCCTTGATTTCATAAAAAAGAAAAGTGGCCACTTAAGCCCCCTTTTTGGTCCCCCATCTTTGTGCACTTCCTGAGTTGCATCATCAAGGATCACATCAAGTAGACATGGGTGCATCTAATTTACCTCAATCCATGGGGTGAAAAAGGTAAAAAGCAACGTAAATTGTTCATTATTGTATTTATCTTTTGTGTTTTTGTCCTTTCACCATTTCATCACCTTCACCATCCAACCTCCAAATCAAACACATTTCATTGCAACCAATTCAACCCATCCAACCTTTAACCTCAACTTAAAAAATCTACTTTCAAACCCAAAATCAACCCTTAGCAAATACATCATTTTCATTCAAAGTTAAAAAATCCCATTAAATCCAAATTAAACACCAGCTCTAATCCAAGCCATCATTTTATTTCACCTATAACTAGGTCACAAGCAAGACAAAACATGGAATGATAGAACAAAAATCCTTTTGTGCCTAGTTATGGTTACCACACATAAGATGAAAATCTCGTCCCATCCAACACACCATTGCACAACTAATGAGCAAGGAACTTTTTGTCAACTAATCTAAATACTCACCAAGATTTCAATAAATTGGTTGCAATGAGAACACACAAATTCTAATTAATCACCTTGTTGATGTTCACAAAGATCACTTTATGAAATAATTAATGGATACATGAGCCAAATACTCCCTCACTACAACACATCCAAACTAAATGAGCTAATGCATCAAGAAATCACTGCCACATCCACTTCAAACAATCCTTGAAATCGTCTCCCTCACAACCATCTCAAAACCTTCCTACTAAAAATTCGAAGAGATAGTGTACTCCTACCTCTTCACCACACTTAATCATCTAACTATTGCAATCTAGACTCTCCCAACCTCAAAATTATAATCTACCCTTAACCTTATATCAAGACTCTCATTACACCCAATCCTCCTTGCATCAACAGTACATTTGCCCTCTTTGATGCAAACACTCCTCTCCCATCAAACATATCACAAAACTTCAATTCCACCCATGTCACATTTAATTCAATTTCCATCCCAATCTACGATTCCAACTCACTTCCTCTATTATTCCTCTTTATATCCACCTATAACTATTAGATTTATATAACCTAGCAACAGATTAATTGCACAATAAATTCACAGAAAGAAATCTGATTTATAACAATTAATACAACTGGGTTAATTAACAACTAATAACAACAGAAGAAAAAGAACAAGAAGCCAATCACAAAAATACAATAACACAGATATACCCAGGAAACCCTAGAATGGGGAAAAACCTACAAATTTTGGATCTTCTATTCAGCCTAACAGCTAACTTTCTCTTCAAAAATACAATACAAGTTTGCTATAGCAATCTTGCATATATAGAGCCCAGCTGCTTTACTTAGCATGCAAGAAAAGAAACTTTCCTTGCATTCTTTGGATTTAAATCACAAATAAAATCACTCTTGGATTTATCCTATCCTCACAAACTCAAAAACATTCTTTTAAAGAATAAAAAAAATTGTTGTTGAAAATCCAACTCAAGTTGCTTTAAAGCAACTCCACATCCCACCTTTTGATCTACACAAAAATCAACACTCCCTCTTAGCGAGGAAGGTGTTATGCACAACACCCAACTTATCCCTGAAGAATTCAAACTTAATCTTCATCAAGACCTTTGTCAGGATATCTGTGATCTGTTTGTTTGTAGGAATGTATTTGAGCTTCACTATCCCTTTCTCCACAAATCTCTGATGGAGTGGTACTTGATCTCAATGTGCTTTGACTTGTCATGAAATACTGGATTCTTAGAGAGTTTGATACAACTCTAATTATCACAATAAATGACTGTAGGATCCAGCTCCTGATCAAAGAGCCTAGCTAGAATTTTTTGAAGCCAAATAGCCTCACATGTAGCCATACTAGCTACCATATACTCAGCCTCTGTAGAACTCAGTGCAACTGACTTGTGTTTCCTATTGTACCAAGAGACTGCTCTTGATCCCAAACTGAAACTGCACCCTGAAGTGCTCTTCTAGTTAGCTATACTGCCTGCCCAATCTGCATCGGTAAACCCTTCGAGCTTCACTTCATCCTACTGAACATACTTTAGGCCATAATCAACTGTGCCTCGGAGATATCTCAAAACATGCTTTGCAGCTATCCAATGCACACATTTAGGTTCCACCATAAATTGACTAAGTGAGTTTACTGCAAAACAAATGTTTGGCCTAGTATTGACTAGATACATTAGAGATCCTATCAACTATCTGTATAAAGTCAGGTCCACTACCTCTGATCTGGAAGCATCAATCTTCTTCCAATTGGTCACAAGTGGCGTTGACATGGGCTTACAGTTCTCCATCCTGAATCGCTTCAAGATATCAATTAAGTACTTCCCTTTTCTAAGGAAGATCTCTCCCTCTTTCTACCACAACTCTAATCCTAGAAAGTAGTGCATCAACCCCAAGTCCTTCATCTCAAACTCTCCTGCAAGATCCTGCTTACAGTGTGCTATGAGCTCCTTTGACCCTATGAGAAACAAGTCATCAACATACAACACCAATATGAGAAGTTCACCCTTCACATGAACAAATCACAAGTTTGAATCTACCTCACTCTTGATGAAGCCCATGCTCTACAAGTAACTGTCAATATGTGAATACCATGCCCTAGGAGCCTGCTTGAGTCCATACAGTGCTCTTTTCAACCTGCATACATGAGAATCCCTCTCATGTGCTTCAAATCCTTCTTGCTAATCTATGTAAATCTCTTCCTCAATCACTCCATTGAGGAAGACTGTCTTTACATCCATCTGTTGAATCCTCCAACCCATCTGAGCTGCTACATAAATGATAGCTCTTATGGATGAGTACCTAGATACCAAAGCGAAAGTCTTGTCATAGTCGACTCCTTCCTTCTGAGAAAACCCCTTAGCCACAAACCGGGCTTTGAACTTTTCCATACTACCATCTGCAGCATGCTTGATCTTATACAACCATCTCAATCCCACCATAGACTTATCTTCTAGTCGTGGTACTACCTCCCACATAGTGTTCTTCATGATGGAAGAATACTCTTCCACCATAGCATCCCTCCATACTTGGTGCTTGGATGCCTCCTAAAAGTTGGAAGGCTCTACTTCAATTAATTCACTCATAAGTGCCACATAATCATAATAATGTCTAGGAGCCTTTCTCTATCTGACTGAGTCTTATGGATCACCAACATATTCTTGGGCCTCTCTCAGTGTTTGCTCAACCGCCATGTTTCTCCTCTTCTCAATAATAGGAATCTAAGGCTGAGGAATTGTGTGTTCCTCCTACTCGACCTGCTTGCTCAGCTCTCTAGCTTGCATGACTAAGGTTTGAGGAATTTGTGCTGCCTCAACCACGGGTGATTGCTCCTCCTCATTCATCAATTTTCTAGACTTCTAAAGAGCCCTCTCTTCCTCAAACTTCACATCTCTACGAACCACTATCTTCCTGAGAGAAAGAATGTAAACCTGATAAGCCTTAGAAGTTTCACTGTGCCCAACAAGGATACCCTTCTCTGCAGTAGGTTCCAACTTGGTTCTCTTCTCAATAGCAATATGACAATACACAAGGCATCCAAAGATGCGAATGTGCCTCAAATCTGGTTTCTTACCAGTGAACGCCTCTTTTCGATTCAACTTGCCCAACACTTTGTGAGGGCTCCTATTCTAAAAAATACATAGTTGTATTGAAAGATTTTGCACATAAGAACCAAGGCAGATCTTGATCATGAACCATGGCCTTGGCTACACCAACTATAGCCCTATTTTTTCTTTCAGCAACCCCATTCTGTTGAGGATTGTACAAAACTATCAACTCTTTCTTGATACCTTCCTAAACACTGAAATCTTTGAAGGCATCTGAGGTATACTCACCTCCATTATCAAACCTTATTATCTTGATCTTCCTCCCTATTTGGTTCTCCACGAGAGCCTTAAACTCTTTGAACCTACTAAAGACTTCATCTTTATTCTTCATGAAATATATCCACGTCTTCCTGGAGAAATCATCAATGAAGGTAACATAATACTCATATCCATTCAAGGATGCTATTGACATTGGCTCACACACATCTGAGTGTACAAGATCCAAAATCCCTTCTGATCTAGTGTCACTGCTTGGAAAACTAGTCTTGGCATATTTCTCAAGTGCACAACCTTTGCACTCCTCATGTTTTTCTATCCTCATTTCAAGCAGCCCCATCACTATTTCCTTAAGAATATTAAGTGCTCCATGGTGAAGATGAGCCATCCTCCTATGCCACAATTCTCCTATCCCTTTATAGCTACTAACCAACGCATGTGCTGGCTCAAACTATAACCAAAACAAGTTTCCATGCCTGACTCCAATCACTTTTTCAACCTTGGAATCCTTGTGACGAATATAGAATTTTTCACTCTCAAAGATCACGATGTAACCCTTGTCTTCCAAAGTAGAAATTAAAATTAAATTCTTTGTCATGCCAGGGACATACAACACATCCTCCACCAACAAGGGTTTGCCAAACTCCCTTTGAAACTTGACAGTGCTAATACCAGTTGCATGGTACTTGGCATTATCTCCAAGCTCAATATAGAAATCCAGCTTCTTCTCCTCCAACTTGGTGAAACATTCTCTGACTCTCGTCATGTGGCAAGAAGCCCTACTGTCAATATACCATACCCTCTTGTCAACTAAACTTGAGAGACGGGCAATGAGTGAAAACTGATTCTCAAATCGTGATGCAAACTCATCCACCTTTGTTGTAGCAGCAAGTTTCTTCTTCTGCTTGTCTTTATTTTTCTTATTTGGACATTAATTGGCATAATGACCCATTTGATGGCAGCAAAAAAAAATTATCTCACTTAGATCTTTCTTCTTCCCACTCTTGGAAGAAGAACCTTTTGTTTTCCCTTTATTAGAATTTTGATTACCCTTGCTTGCAAGAGCAAGATTTTCTTCATCTTGACCCTTCTTCATTTGATGAGCACCTTCACAGATCTCCTCCTGAATAAAATCATCCCAAAGCCTCGCCCAACCAGATAGCTGATCTCTGCCGACAACACACTTGACAAACACTTCCTAGTGCTTTGAAAAACCATTCAAGGCTATACGCACCAACTCATCTTCATTAATAATCTCTCCAACAGCAACCAGCTCATCCTTGACCTATGTCAGTTTGGACAAGTAAGAGGTCACACTCTCACCTTTAGACATCTTGGTATTATGCAATTTTTCCTTGAGCATCATCTTATGACTCTGATAGTCGCTCTGATAAAGTCTTGTGAGCATATCCCACATTTCCTTGGCTATGTCTTTCCTCAATAAATGAGGAATTAAATGATCTCTTACTCCATCCAAGATAATCCTCTAAGCCTTGGCCTCTTTAACTTTATGTGAATCTTAGGCAACAGGATCATTTGTTGGTGGTGTCACTTATGTACTAGCATAGATCCATAGCCTGTTCTCCTTGAGAATAGATGCAATTTGAACCTTCCACTGGAAGAAGTTAGATGCACCCTCAAGCCTTTCCTCATATCGAACACTAGTTTGCTAAAGAAATCTTACATATATAGAGCCCAGTTGCTTTACTTAGCATGCAAGAAAAGAAACTTTCCTTGCATTCTTTGGCTTTAAATCACACATAAAATCACTCTTGGATTTATCCTATCCTCACAAACTTGAAAACATTCTATTAAAGAATAAAAAAATCTATTGTTGCTGAAAATCCAACTCGAGTTGCTTTAAAGCAACTCCACATCCCACCTTTTGAGTTACACAAAAATCAACAATAATGTCATACCCACCCATGTCGCAAAAAATCTCTAAAGTGGATCCTGATAAACAAAATTATCCTTTATTCTGTCGAAAAAAATCTTTGTATTTGATCGTGATAAACCCATTACGTACATGACATCACAAATTGAAAACATAGTATTAAATAGAAAGCAAGACACAAATCTCTCTATTTTGGAGCCATCCTGCTTTCCTTTTGAACATGGAAAAATCTAAGCTCTTCTATTACTAGAAACTAGACGAAGAGAGAAACTGAGCTTACAAACAGAAAAACCCAAACATATAGGCATAAATTCTACAAAATAGCAGCATATATTTGTTGTGAAGAGAAAATGGGCATGAGGAGTGTGATAGTTAGTGCAATTATAGTAGCTACAATGATGTTGGTAGTCTGTGTAGACACTGACAAGGCAAAAAAGCTCTACATAGTCCACATGGACGAATCTTAAAAGCCCTCTACAATTCTCAACCACTATGACTGGTACAAATTGGCGTTCTTATTTGTCGTGGACTTGAAGCAGCAAGCTAAAGTGGATAGAAAGTTCGTGTACACCTACAACATGGCTTTGAGAAGTAAGTTATTATACAATAATATATTCATATATATGTATTAAATCATGTTAATATATATTAGAATTTAATATTCTAAAACAATTAAACAAACATTAGAATTTATATTCATTTTATATTAAAAAGTTTAAAATTTAAAAATTTATCTGAAATCTTATATATTAAATATTTAAATTTTGTTCTAAAAATTTAATCATAATTATTTTCAATAATCAAATTTAAAATTATAAATAAAAATTTTTTATTAAAATTTCTATTATTAAAATTTATATTATTAATTTATATTAAACATATCAAAATTTTAATATTTAAATTAATTTAATGAAAACAATTTTTGAAAATTTAAATATTTTAAATATTTTAAATTTTTATTAAATTGTATTAATATTTTAAGTATTTTTAATAATTTTAAAATTATAATTAAATATTGAAATTTTTACATAAAGAAATAAAATAAAGATATTATATATATATATATATATATATATTTAAATTAAAATATAATTTATTTTTTTCAAAAAATGTTAAACTTTTATATTTAAAATGTCTTAATTTTTTTTAAAACAGGGATGGTTTCATTTATTAAAGACTGGGGGAGTCTGATGAGAGGCAGAAAAATCAAAAAATTGTCAGTCGTAGCATGCATGAATAGGGCTAAACAACATACAATCTGACTATTTGATCAGATTTATTAATTAATTAAAAATAAAGAGAACATTGTATCTTTATTTTTAATTAATTAATAATTCTAGTCAAATGATCAAATTGTATGCTGAGTAGCTTTTTACGAACAGCATCGACATCCATGCCTGGTGCATTCCTGAGATTGGATAGTCGTTGCCACACGTGACAAGCATAGCAGTTGTGCTTATAAAGCCATACATCCAAATTGGAGCCCCGCTACCATAAAGTTGGCTATGATGACAACAGCCTCCAGACTAGACAACGCTGGCCAGCTCATCTAATATGTGAACACGTTAGCGCCATCATTGACCCCCCTTGACGTTGGTTGTGGACAAGTTAACCCCGAATTAGTAGCCAATCTAGGTCTTGTCTATGACATAAGCTATCGGGAATATGTGAGGTATCTATATTTCACAAAAAAGAAACAAGGTTCTGACTATCTGAGCAATGCAGGTTCCCCATATGACCTCAACCTTCCAACTTTTGCTGCAAATTTTCTTAGGAGGTCGAAAGCTAGGCACAAGCAAGTGCATAGTTTTAAGAGAGTTTTAACCAATGTTGGAGGAGGGGGAAATGGTGTGTACAATTACATTGCATTTATGAGCAGAGGTATAAATGTCACGATGACACCTGAAACTTTGGTGTTTAACTAGACTAATCAAAAGTAGAAATTCACACTAACAATGGAAATTCATGGGCCTTTCTTTGTGAAAGATAGAGTTCACGAAGGGATTTTGTTATGGTATGATGGGGACGACGAAGGAGATGGTCATCAGGTTACTAGTCCACTTGATGCAATTTTCCCCACTAATTATAAAATCGCCAATTTTATTGTTTAGATCAACCACTTCCCTATCTGCCCTTTTTTACAAGATTGATTTTTATACTCTCATGTTTACATCAACCATTTCTGGATTTTCCCTTCTTACAAAATTGAGTTTTATGCTCTCTGAGAATGTTTAAATCAAGTTCAATTTGTGTTTGTTGTACTTAGTTGTATATAAAAAATTTGTTCTTGAGAAATTGTTATTGAAGTATTGTATGTGTTCATAAAATAAGTTGCATAATATTAGTTGGTATGAGTTTTTTATAGTTTATTGATTAGTTAAGAAATTTTTTGGTTAAAACTGTATATTTTTCACTCGATGTTTCGGATCACACTCAGTGATCTAACATCAGAAGGAGGAGATAAAATGTTGCATAATATTGTCTTAGATGTTTGTTTTCAATCTTTTATTGGGAGTGTTATTTTATGAGCTCTATGTTTTATCTATTTATTCAATTGTAATCAATACATTACTCATGGAAAACAATATTTAAAAACTAATAGTTTTCAAGTTCAAGCTAGAAATTTTTTAATTCAAATAATGTCTTTGTTTGTTTTTTCATTGAACAATGCAAAGTTACAAAGAATAAACAACAATCAGAAGAACAAATAAGAGGAGGAAAATCAAAGCATGATTCTTGCTTCCTATGAACCCCTAAACCTACAAATGCACAAGAACAACAAACATGTTAGGTTGTTAGATCAAATGCAATAAAGCATGAGAGATTCCCCATGAAATCCATCTATTTAAACTAAGATTAGGAAAATGAAGAACATAATACAAGAGAAGCATATAAATCCTAATTAAGTCAATAGATTTAAGATCCCATTGGAGAATTGGTGCCAATGGAATGTTGCAATTGGCCCTTTCCCAATTCCTAAGTTGCAATGTTGAGTGGTTGAGAAATGGTCAAATCTCCCAAAGAGATTTGAGCATAACCTCGTTATAAATCTTGAAGATGATGAATGGTTGAGTGATAATGGGAAAAATTAGCTCTCAATGTGAAGAGAGTAACTTTGCATGCAATTGTGGATGATAGATGAGGAGAGAAGCCTCCACTTTATAGATTCCAATTTGGAAGAATGAAAAATATTTGAGCAATGTGGGACTAACTTTCAATCCAATGGTTGAATTCCACATGTCATGATGTGAATGGTTAGTGGTTGTACACATTTTGGCCAAAGTGCCAATAAATACACTTAGTTTGAATTTGAATTTGTGAAATGACTTGTTGAAGAGGGAAGGGAAATGAAGTTAATGTCACTTGGCTCAAGGCCAAGGACATGTAAGAGGCCCTAAATGCTTTGTTGGAAGGACCAAGTCCACTTGGCCTTTTTGAATTCAAATGAGGGAATATTCCCTTTTTGATGCCATGTGAGGGAAAATAGAGAATTAAATAAATCAAAGAAATTGATTTATTGTACAAGTTGCATTCTCTAGAGGATTTTAGTGAGAGAGATTAGCTTAATCAAGGTTTTGATTAATTTAATGAAGAATTAGATGATGTGACAATTTAGACTTAAATAGATGAATTAATTTAAATTAGAATTGAGAGGAAATGATTATTAAATAAATGATTTGATTTATTTAACTCAAAGAGCAATATGTTAGATTAAATTAAATAAGGTTTAATTTATTTAATTTAATGAGAAGAATTTAGAGATTTAATCAAATAAAATGATTTATTTAATTAAACAGAAATGTAAGGTTAATTAAATTAAATTGATTAATTTAATCAAAGGAGGTGATAGACCTGATCAGATGAATAATGATTCATTAGATTAAGAGACAGAATTATGATGAGATGCTGAGAGTATGATTCAGGAAGGAGTGTTGTTAGTAATCAGGATCAAGTGTGTCAAAATGACATTTGTACATTTTCCATGTCTACATTTTGCCCCTCTTTGAAGCAATGTACTTGTTGCATTGATTCAAAGAATAAACTGTTGTGATCAAAGTTCAACATTTCTCAATTTTTTCAATGCCCCACTGCTGCCTCAGTAGAAGGATATTGTTGGATACTGCCCCCTCGAGAGATCAGATAAAAATTTTAATTTTTTGAATGATCTCGCGATAAAAGTTGATAAGGTGCCTGACAGGCCAGAAATGCCCCAAAATGCTGAAAAAATGCATTAAAATGCTAGAAAGGATGTAGAATGGCTTTCAGTTGGACGAAAACAAGATTGGGAGACCAAAACCCTATTTGGAAGGTCAAATTAGGTCAAAAAATCCCTAATTTTCAAGCTTAAATAGACAATGAGGGGTCCCTTTCAATGCATTTGCAATCTTAAACCTCTGAAAATTTGACATCTTGACCTCTAAGTCTTGGTCAAGATGGCACAATGACAGCTTCCCAAGCACGTGTCGGAGCGGGTACAAGTGCATCAGTGACCAATCGATGCGGGACCCGTGGTATGTACCCCTATCCGACTTTCAATTTTCTCGTTATGCATGCATTAAATAGGGTTTAGGTTTGGTCTAAGTGGCGCAACGCGATATAGCGTTGCAGGAACTACAGAGTCGAGGTCGTGTGGTCCTATATTGAACCGCTTATGCATAGAGCGTCGCACGGCACAGTTAGAGATTTTAGGTTTTTGGCTCCAAGTCCGAGCGCGCGCACAAGTAGCGCCACACCGCATAGTTTTTCCAAAGGGTGCGTCAAAGTGAACCACACGGCGCAATTTGGGACATTATAAACTATGCCGCTTTTGAGATCTGCGTCACTTTTGTTGTTTCAAAGGAAAAATATGATGCGGGTAGTAGATTTTCTTTAGGGAAACTGATGCTGCCTCTTTCCTTGCATAGGAGAGTCATGAGGTCATTCATTCTAGGGTATGCACGTATATCTCTAGGAGCAGCTTGGATTCTTGGTCTATGGCACATGGCATATGTCTGTCCTATTCGAGCACATCTAGGTATGATGATTGCCCTAGCCAAGCGGTGGCATAGTGAGACGTCATCCTTTCATCTTCCTACTAGTGAGGCCACTATTACCCTTGAGGATGTCTGGCGCATCCTCTGATTACCCATTCACAGAGCCCAAGTGATCTATGATTTGGAGGAGGGTAGGGATGCCTACTTTGATGTTATGGGCATTGATGAGCTAATCCTTTGTGATGGTCAAATAGACTTAGAGCGGTATCGAGGCAAGGCTCCTACCTACAGGTTGATTGTGGTTGCTATCATTTTTGGTCTTGTACAACTCCTGATCAATGTGGTTGATATTTCAGTCTAGTTTGGGGATTAGCATGGCAGCGGATGTGGGTTCGCCGAGAGTGCTTTGTCTGGGGACCAGTATTGTTGGCCTCTTTGTATAGAGATTTACATGATTTTGCTTATTTGGATGGTCGAGCTCTCGGGGCTGGAGTGACTCTTCTACAAATTTGGGCATGGGATCAGATCTCAGTGCTTCACCTATTTGTGACACCCATTATTATAGATATTGATGATCCCATTGTGTGGCAGTATGGCGGGGCAGAGATCCACTTTACCCACATGGGTACAGACGGTGTGGCCTACTGGCGATGAATTTTGGATGAGATGACAGTGTTCATATGGAGGTCTTGGATGGGTATAGGTCCATGGTATGATGATGCACAACGGCTTTTATTTGCTCACCAGGATAGGTTCATACAGGGCCGAGAGCATAATATGGTAGAGAGGTACCTCCCTGATAGAGTAGCTAGACAGTTTGGTGAGATGCAGGATAGGCCCGACGATCAGTACATGGCACTCTTTTCCCGCACCCCAAAGTAGATAGCATGGGGGCCATTGATTCTAGCAGAGGAGGCAGTGTCCTCATTTAGATAGTTAGTGGCTCATCCATGGCCATATGATCAAGGGCCAGCAGATGCAGGGGTCACTCCAATGTACAAGGCATGGTTCTGACCTCCACTGAGATTGACAATTCCCGGGGCAGTGATCCCACATCGAAGGGCCAAGGGCATGGCAACACGCAGAGGTTAGGGAGGTGTACCACCTCCTCATTATTCACCCCTGAGAGACCAGGCATAGCATCCAGTAAGACAGGATGGGCAGCCTCAGGTGGTACCACAGCATCAGCCAGCAGCACACCCATTTGGACAGCCAAATCCTCAGGATGCCTTGATTCAACAACTACAAGGCGAGGTACAGGTTTTGACAGTAGAGCGGGATGAGGCTCGGCAACAAGTTATTGTAGTTATAGTTGAGAGAGATCGAGCCTTGGCCAACAGAGACAGATAGAGAGCGCAGCCTCCACATCCCAGGGCCGATCAGTTGATATTCGGGAGTATAGAGAGGTTGTTAGGGAGGCCAAGTACTATCGGCAGCATTACTGGTAGGTAGTGCCATCAGTAGGCAGAGTGTCAGACTTCTCCCAACAGACAGGGAGGTGGCCGGCAAAGGATCACGGTGACAGGTAGGTGGGGGAGGACAACAGCCAATAGGGCGAGCTCTTTTAATCACAGATAGTTTTGTACTTTTGATTTATGGGCCATATTGTCGTCCCATTGTACCATGTATTCGATGTGCACTTGATTCGATTTGTACCATAACAATGTATTTTTTATGATATATATGAGATGGTTCGCCTTTTTATGATATGCATGGTGCAAATGTATGATATGCAGTTTTATTATGATGCTATGAGATGTTCCTATTTCATATGTTTATGTAATATGATGTATGTTTCTAATGGATGCATTTCTTTTTGTATATTTTTCATGCTTTAATGATGATCTTATGGATGTAAATGATGGTGTAATTATATGCAAATGGTAATGGATGCAACTGATTATGTATGATCCAATGCCTTCTTAAGATGTTTGAAATAACCAATTTATATTATTCCTCATAACTTAAGATAATGATATGATGCAATGCTAATGATTATGCGGATGCAGAGTGTATGCATTGGTGATGTTTTGATTACTGTCATGATACCATGTTAGTAAGGAAGGAAGATAGAAGAATTTAGAATCAAAGGGTTAGTTAGGATGATGGTGATTTGCATTGCTAGGAGTTGGGATTTTAAAATGGTCTATTACATTATGTTTGATAGCACACATAGGTATGATGCATCAAGGTATTAAGAACCATGATGGTGTGGTACCTAGTGTGATGGACTTTGACTTGTCAAATAGATAGGAGTATTCTTGTTCACATTTAGTAGACATACTTCATTCAGGATGTAGTTCAGATATTCTAAGCATCTTAGACCAAAACATAGAAAAGAAAGCCTTCCTATGTGGTCAAAAAGATACCTAAAACACCCTCCCTACAAACCAAACAAAGCACGCATCACTAAGTTATTTTACAAGAGTAAGCAACAAGCATAGCAGATAAAAAAGATAATAATCCTTGCCCCATTCCTTTCACTCTAAACCTAATTTGTTTAGCCATCATCAAGAGGTCCTTGGAATGAGCACAACATAAGATAAGTTAATAAAAGACCAAAATAAAGCAAACCAAACAAGCTAATGTTCTTCATACTGCTAGCCAAGACTAACTACTGTGAGGGGTACCCGATGCTTATATCCATCATAGGAAAGCTTCATCCTAGGAAATGTTGTGATTAGGGTTTTGGTGGGACTAATTTGGGTGATAAGCTATTGATACTCCGAGTTGACTAACTTGTTCGCTTACTGACTTAGACTTTCAAGACTTTGACGATTAGGTGTTCACTTTTGAACCTACTAGACTTGTTTCTGACTGACTTACCAAAGGGTGAAGGTGATGATTGATTTTATTATGAGTGATGATAAATCACGGGTGAAAATGAGATGAAATGGATGCACCATTTTGGGTTTTTCAAATGTTTTTAGGTTGTTTTTGGTATTTTCAAGATTTATGACGAAGAGACTAACTTAAAGACCTATCCTAGGGGTCTCGGGAGTTGATTCATAGATTAGCCTTGCCTACGTTATACACTCAGAGACCACATAGTTCGATTGATGATAGACTTGACTCAATGAAAAGATAGATAGGCAAATGGATTGCCAATGCGATGGACACCTAAGGATTGACCTTATTGTAAACTAGATGGACAAATGAATGCCATTGTGACAGATGCCTAAAGGACTGACCCTAACTGTCTCGGGGGATGATCAAAGATCAACCTTGCCTATGTTCAAGCTCAGAGATGATGTAGTTCGACAAGGTGAAAGACTGACAAGACTCAATGATGAATTTTTTGAAGATTTTCTGATATTTCGACATGTTTTTTGGATTTTTTGATGATTTGGATGTTTTTGGATTTATTTATTTTTTATGTTTTTTGGATTTTTTGATGTTTTAGGAAGATCACAAGAATATACACGAATCTGATTTGATACAGGTATAGGAACATGCCCCCAATGTGGTGTGATAGACTACTTTGATAAAGGTAGGATAAACTAACCTTAAGAATATGCCAAGTAGTACTATGGTGGAATATGATATCGACACTAGCTCAAGCTATGGTATGGATGCGAGCTGATGGGTGTATGAATGATTAATGAAATGTGATGGAATGGATGAGTGATTCATGTAGATCCTGGCGGATAGAGAGTGCTTTATTTACGCTTGGCACCTGTTTTCCAGGTTTTCACCAAGGTACTTGTCCAAAGTGCCACCAAAGTGGTTTTCACTAGAGGACGATTTTTTTCTTTATCCTTTTTTTGATTTTTTTGGTTTTTTTGCATTTTTATTTTATTTTTTTGTCACCAAGACGCCTTTTTTCCAAGTTTTCATCAAGGTAACCATTTTTTCAGTAATTTTCGATTGTTTTTGTATTTTTTGATTCTATACCCTACAAGATTTAGGTATAAAAATTTTTGAGATGACAACTATTCATGGATTCCTGCAAAGGCTCGCCCTCTAGTGTTGACAACTGATATGCCCCTGATTTATAGCTTGCGGTAATGATGAAAGGTCTTAGCCAGTTGGGTTCAAATTTTCCTTTTCTATCCGGGTTTGGTACATTCTTTTGATTCTCTTTTAGCACAAGGTCACCATTTTGGAAGATGAGTTGTTTGATCTTCTTGTTGTAGCTCTATTTCATGCGATTCTGGTAGACCTGTAGATGATTTAGGGTATCCATGTGTCACTCATCCAATAACTACAGTTCATTTAGTCTCGTGACCCTGTATTCCTCATCTGTGATGAGGTTTTGCAAAGATATTCTCAGGGATGGGAGCTCGATCTCAATAGGGAGTATGGTTTTTGATCCGTAGACCAAGGATAATGGGGTGGCGCCTATTGGCATGCAGGTGCTAGTGTGGTAGAACCATAAGGCAGGTTTTAACTGTAGATGCCAGTGATGACTAGAATCATTGACTATTTTCTTAAGGATCTTCAGGATAGTTTTGTTGGTAGCTTCTGCTTGGCCATTGCCTTGTGGGTAATATGGTGTGGAAAAGCGGTGTTTGGATTTTGAATTTCTCACACAAGTCATGAACATCTTGATTCTTGAAAGGTGTCCCATTATCATATATAATGGATTGGGGAACACTGTATCAGTAGATGAGGTAGTTCAGGATGAACTTGGATATATGTTTACCCATGATGTAGTTCATGGGAATTGCTTCGACCCACTTTGTGAAATATTCGATGGTGGTGATAATGAACTTATGGCCATTGGATGAGGTGGGTGATATTTTACCTATGAGATCAAGCCCCCATTGGGAAAAGGGCCAAGGTGTAACAATAGGATGTAATTCTTGAGCTGGTGCATGAATGAGGTCTCCATGTTGTTGGCATTGTAGACACCTTTTGACAAACTCGTGTGCCTCTTTCTCCATTGTTGGCTAGTAGTACTTGGTTCTCAGTAACTTCTTAGCCAAGATCATACCACTCGAATGTGAACCGCAAGTGTCATTGTGTACCTCAGTCAAAGCAATCAAGGCCTCCTCAAGTTTTAAGCAACGTAACAAGGTTCCATCGATACTTCTACAGAAGAGGGTTTCTCCAAGGATGACAAAGCGCAAGGATCTTTTGACAAAGGTTTGCTTTAGGTTTGGGGTAATGTCAGCTGGGAGGATTCCTAATCTCAAGTAGGTGTAAATTTCATGGTACCAAAGATCACCGGGACCAACGAGTTTGCACGCATATTCTGATTTTGGTACCTCAAAATTTGGTATGAGAAGTTGTTCTACGAGGAATTCATGTTTCAAGATGTTGTGAGGGATATCTAGGAAGGATCCGATTGTTGCCATCGCATCAACTGCTCTATTGTTTTCCCTCTGTATTTGCGTAAAGGTGATATTGATAAATGATTCCTTGAGGCTTTCCACTACCTTTTTGTATGGTGTGAGCTTATCATCTTTAGTTTGGTATTCACCATTGACTTGGTTAATGATAAGTTGTGAATCTCCATAGACCTTCAATGCCATGATTTACCACTGTGCTGCAATTTTGAGACCTATGGTTAAAGCCTCATATTTTGCAATGTTTTTTATATAGGGAATGCCAACTTGTAAGATCTCGGTATATAGTATCCTTGTGGGGTGATGAAGAACACACCGGCTCCTGATCCATGTTGCGTGTGGGATCCATCAAAGTATAGTTTCCAATAATCAGCTGCACTGAGATTGAAAAGTAACTCATCTAGAAACTCTGATATGAGCGAGTTGTCTACATATATTGGAGCCTCTACTAGTTGATCCATGATTACTTGTCCTTTGATCTCTTTTCGCTCTACATAATCAATATCATGCTCAGATAGTATCATAACCCATTTAGCCATTCTGCTTGTAAGCATTGCTTTTGACAATAGATATTTGAGGGGGTCTATCTTGGCAATTAGCTTAATTTGATGAGCTAGCATGTAGTGTCTGAATTTCTAGGCTGCAAACACCACTTCCAGGTAAGCTTTTTCTATTGATGTGTAGTTGAGCTCGTGCCCCACCATTATTCTGTTGATATAGTAAAAGGCCTGCTTGGTTCGCTTTTCATCATGTTGGGCTAAAAGGGCACCAAGGGTGGCTTTCGTTGCTAAGATGTATAGAATCAATGGTTTCCCTACGATTGGTGGCATAAGTAGGTATTCTTTGATTTTTTTGGATTCTTCTTTGCACTTGTCCTCCCACCTGAATGCTACTCCTTTGTGGAGTAGGTGTGAATAGGCAATTTGTTTATCTGCCAGTTGTGCTATGAATCTTCAGATGGACTGGAGTCTACCTTGTAATCCTCTGAGTTACTTTAGTGTTCTTGGCACTCCCATATCAAGGATTTATTTTACCTTTGCGGGTCCACTTCTATCCCTCTCATTGAAACTATGTACCCCAGCAGCTTTCCTAATTGTACCTCAAAGACACATTTTTTTCGGTTGAGTCTGACCTTGTATTTTTTCAACCTATCAAAAATTGCTCTTAGAATCGCTATGTGATCCTATCTCTTCTTTGATTTAGCCAATATGTCATCCACATAGTCTTCGATAGTTTTGTGAATCATATCATGAAATAATAGTGTCATGGCTCTTTGGTATGTAGCTCCTACATTCTTTAACCCAAATGGCATCACATTCCATCAGTAGGTGCCCCAAGGACATGTAAAGGTTGTCTTATGGTGGTCCTCTTTTGCGATCATTATTTGATTGTACCTCAAGAAGCCATCCATCAGGGATAGCATCTCATGTTCGACCGTCATATCCACTATCATGTCAATGTTGGGTAATGGAAAATCATCCTTAGGACATGCTTTGTTAAGGTCTTTGAAGTCTGTGCAGATGCGGATGCCCCCATTCAGTT
Source organism: Sequoiadendron giganteum (assembly GCA_007115665.2). Classification (NCBI taxonomy): domain Eukaryota; kingdom Viridiplantae; phylum Streptophyta; class Pinopsida; order Cupressales; family Cupressaceae; genus Sequoiadendron; species Sequoiadendron giganteum. The sequence continues at coordinate 65,451,814 of CM021105.1, forward strand.
TTGAGACTGGTACAAGGTTAGATACCCATTCTGGATAGTCAATCGGGTGTATGAAGCCAGCATCCAGGAGCTTCTATAACTCAATTTTTACTAGCAAGGCTATTTGCAGGTGCATTTTCCTTAAATTTTGTCTAACTAGTTTCGCTTTAGGGTAAATAGCCAAATGATGAACCACCACCTCGAGATCCAGACTTGGCATGTCAGCATAGGTCCATGCAAATTTTACCTTCCTTTCTTTCAAGAATTCTGCTAGAAGTTCTTGTTCCTCTATTAGGAGAGACTTAGCATAGAAAGTGATCTGCGGTTATGTTTTTGTTCCCAAGTTGACAGGGTTACGCTGCTCTGCCAGGACTGATGACTTTTCTTGATGTAGAGTAGTAGGGGGAGATTGAATCCTTCATCCCTCGGTGCCTCAGAGAGTTTTTCACCATTGGATGCATCCTTTATTTTTATTGTTTTGTGGTTAGAGAGCGCCACAGTGTGGTTTTCACTCAATAACCCAGAGCTTATTCTTGATATTTTTCTTTTGCGACTAAAGGACTCAATCATCTCCCCATAATATGCCTGGGTTTCTAATGTGATGTTGAATCCTACCTTGTGATCCCCACATAGAACCGTATCCCTTAGTCCCATGAATTCTGAAAGTGCCTCATCATTTTTGAATGAGTCTAGAATTGGCGGTCCTCATTGATCGTGATCAATGAGTTGCAGATGTACTAAGGTGATTTGGTGAGTTTGTTGGTTTGACTTGGTTGGGGAGGCACTAATCATTAGCAGGGTGGAATCCTCAAAGAGCTTGGGAAGGCCAGCTATGGTGTCATCATCATCACTGCTACTACAAACCTTGGTTATGTCAAACGTGAAGTTGTCAAGAGGTAGGCCTGTGGAAATAGGTAATCTAAGGTTGGTTGCCAAGACTTGAGGAGAGGACCCGGCTGCCCTATTGGGAGTACCTCTGCCACGTACGGTTATACTCAGTGGAGTACATCCAAGGCCAAGGTTCTGCATTCTTCTTTTTGCAATGATGGGCTCCAGCTGTCCATCATTGTTCCTTCCAAGGCTTTTGTTCCTATTATAGCCCATACCAAACATCATTTGTAGCCCTCTATTGGTTTCCTCCATCGGTAAGGTGGGTATGGGTTCTGCATCATGGTATATTGAACTTGCAATATCTTCCTCATCAACACTTTCCTGACTTAGATCTCCCCAGTGGTGAAATCCAAAAGGATCTGCCCTAAGGGTGCGAACGGGTGTTTCAGTTGATCGAGGTTGTCCATGTGACCTAGGAGATTGTAGTAACTCTCCTATAACAAATATATTCCTTTTCATTTTGTAGTCACCGCATCCATTATCCTGGTTCATGTTCTTGATGTTGGATATGTCAGGGATGGTGGATGTCTCTATCGCAGAGGTGGAAGCGAGGTTGGTTGGGTCTATGTATGATATGGATAGTCCCTCATCATTTTTTGGTACTTGGGGGATTTTATAAAACTTGGCTTCCAAGTTTTTGCAGTCGGCGAAAGGTTCGAGATCCCCATATATAGTGACCTCCTCATTTTGATGTGAGAACTTGATATATTGGTGATATGTCGAGGCTACTTCTTTCATTCCATGGATCTATAGACGTCCAAGGAGGATGTTGTATGGAAGGTCAAGGTCGAGGACCTGACAAGTGGTTTCCATGGTCACTGGTCCCACTTGGATGGGGATTTTGATAGTGCCCTGGGACACTCTTTCTTGATCATCATACGCCCTTATTGTGATGCCCTTGTCCTTATTGATGGAATCCTTGTTGAATCCCAATTTCTTTATAAGTTTGAGATAGCAAATATTTAGGCCTGCACCTCCATCCACCAGGACCCCTTTAACTTTCTTTTTATGGACCAACACTTGAAGGTGGAGTGTGCAGTTATGAGATGGTTGCGGGGGAAAATCTTGGTCAGAGAATGTAAGGAGATCTGGGGTAATGATGTTACCAACCATAGCCTGAAACTACTATGTGTCAAGGGTGGTGGAGACAGTGGACACGGCTAATGCTTCATCAAGGATCTTCCTATGGGCAGCAAAAAATTTCAATAGTTCCATGATGGAAATTTGGGCGGGGGTTCTCTTCAGCTGGTCAATGACATTGTAGTCATAGGGGACGACTCTTGTATTAGAAATGGGGGTCTTAGTTGGTGCCCCTATAATGGTGACCTTTCTACCATGCATGGTGACTCCACAGTCGTTGTTGGCTCCTTTGACATTTATGATTGTGACCATTTCATCGACACATCCAACTATCTCCTCATACACTAGATTAGCACTAGCATACTTTTTCTTGCCTTTATTGTTCCCCTTATTGTTTCCTTGATTGTGGTTTAGCATCGGATTTGTGTATATTTTTAGATCTTGGTTTCCGGCTAGCTACTTGATATTGACAATCTTATCCTTGATGAGGTCTTGGATGATGTTCTTTAACCTCATGCAATTGGTGGTGGTATGTCCTTTGACCTTGTGAAAGTCACAAAGGAGGTTCTCATTATACCATGGCAGTTTGGTCATGGGCTCCGTGTATTGCTTAGAGTTAGAGACTTTGATCAAGTTCTCTTTGACCAACTTCTTCATTATGGACTCAATAGATTCCCCAAGGAACATGAACTTCCGCTTGGGAAGGTATTTGCCTCTGGGAGGTGGTCCTCCTTGATTTTTCAGATTTTTGATTTGGTTGGTGGGAGGTGGTTGTTGTTGTGCTATGACCGCATTAGTTTGAACATTGTTGCGATTATGATTTTGTGGTTGATGATGGGTTTGGATTTTCTGCTTAGGGGCACTGATGACCACTTTAGCATCAACCAAGCCATCATTTGTGATATTTTTGTTCCTCGACCATGTTCGAGGTTTATCATTATAATTTTTAGATGGGTGGTTATCTTGTGGTGGAGTAAATATTGATGTGCCTCCTCGCGCAGTAAGGGCTCTTTCGATATTGAGCACCTTTAGGATCAGTTGATCGTATGATGTGATGCATTGTATTTTCAAGTAGAATGCCAAGTTTTCATCTAGATTGGATATGATGGTGCAAACTTGTTGTTCTTCTGGCATGGTCCACTTGCTCTAATTGGCCTTGGATCGCCATCTTTGCAAGAAGGCTGCAAATAGCTCTCCTTTTCTTTGTTTGAGTGTTGATAGTTCTTCCAAACTAACATCCACACCCATGTTGAAAGCATAATTCTTAAGGAAAGCCTCCATGATTTCCTCGAATGTTTTAATGCCCGTGGGTAGGTGAGAAAACCATTCCATGGCTAGACCAGTTAGACTTCAGGGGAATAGTCGCATTAGATACATGTCATCGTATGCAACCTCCATGCAATGTACCTAAAATTCCCTATCATGGTTTTCAGGGTTACTCGTTCCATTATACTTGTCAAATTTGGGGATCTCAAATCCCTTTGGGAATCGTACCATGGTGAGACTTCTTTCAAAAGGATATGGGCACAAGTTGCCCAGTGTTCTTGTTGTTTTTCCTGCTTGTAAGTCCAACACTTGCTACAAGAGCAGTTTGATTTGTGTTGTGACATCTTTGTTTGGATCGGGAGGTGGAATGAACATGTTTTGAGGTGTTTGAGGTTTTTGATGGGTGGGAGGAGTACTAGTGGGCATTTGCTGCAAGCTCTGCTATGCGTTCAAGGCCTGTTGGTATGCCTGCATTTGTGTCAACAATGTTTTTTTTTTATCTTGTTGTTGTTGTTCCAACAACACTTGTTTCTGGTCCATCTGCTGTTGTTCCCATGAAGCCTGTTGTTGGTCAAGTTGTTGTTGGTCTAGCCATTGTTGTGCCAACAAGGCTTTTTGTTGATCAAATTTTTGTTGTGCCAACAAAGCTTGTTGTTTGGCTTGTTGTTGTGCCTGAAAGTCTTGCAGGGCTTGTTGGTGTGCTTGTAGTTGCGCTTGGTATTGTGCTTGTGCCTGTTGTTGGGCTCGTGCTTGAGCTTGAGCTTGTGCTTGTGCTTGGGCTTGAGCTTGGGCTTGAGCTTGTGCTTGGGCTTGAGCTTGAGCTTGCTGCTTTTGTTTGAGTACCCTCTACTGGTTGGTCTTTTGAAGGGTTTGGATTAGAGTGGTGAATGAATTTACCATGTTGGCCTTTGGTGGGATTGGTGGTGGAATGGGAATGATGCCAACCATTGTGATAGGTGAGAGGGTTATGGTGGTGGTTGGGATTTGGGTTGTTGGAGGGGTGGTTGAGATGCTTGGTCCTTGAGAGGGTATGCTTTGGGATATTTGAGGACCGATTGATATATTTTCCGTAGTGGTTTGAATGGTCACGATTTGTTGTTGTGATGTTACAGGCAAAGAGATGGAATTTAATGTGATGTTCACATTGCCCGGATCTAAAAAACTATTGATGTTTAGGGGGGGAAAACCCAATCCGAGAAGTGATGTGGTTGTAAATGGAAATGGGGGAAGAGATGGTATGCTACCTTGGAAAGAAAAAGGATTAGCAACTCCGGTTGTTCCAAACAAACCACCCTCTCCTTGTGGTAGAGAAGTTTGTATGTTTGACTGACATGCTGGTGTAGCATGGAATGAAGATGAACTAGTAGGATTATGAAAGGTGAGTGGGATGTATGAGTGAGATGGATTTATTCGGACAGAATTATCCAGCGTGGTGTTGATAGCCACCTCTTTGTTGGTCACAAGGCAATGCTTTTGTAACTCTCGAAACATGGCACTCCCCTTATTTACATTTGGTGAGGTTGGTGTGATTGTGTGAGAAAATCCTTGATTGACTTTTGACATTGGGGGTGCATTTGTAAGAGGCACATCTGTACTAGTGCTTGCGTCAAGGTCAGAAGGGAACTGGACCCCTCCTTCCACTAACGTGCTTAAGTATTTCAACATGGCACTGAAAATTTTGTGGTTCTCAAGATTTTGAACCATTTTTATCATTTCAGATTGTGTCATCCCCATGTCTTCATTTGTGATGTCCTCTTCATAGCTCTCCTCTTAAGGATTTTTTGATGGTAGAGGAGAGTTACTTGGGGGATTGTTTGATCCCGCAAGGTTTATTTCGGAGGTTACTTGACTCATGTCAACGGAATTTGATATTTCGCTGATATTTTCCATGTTCTTCTTGTATTGTGATCTTGTTTGGACCATAAAAATAGGGATTGTTTGATCCTAACCTTGTAGGCTCAAAAGAGAAGAACTAGGGAAGTCAAAGATCAAAGAGGGTGGTAATGATGATGGGATAAATGGATGAAGTGAGTGAGTGAAACCTTTTGGAGAACTTTTGAAGGGTTATGCTAAACTTGCAGGACTTAGATTGATGGTGATGTTTTGACTAGGTGTATTAAGTCAAACAAGATTGTAGTGAAGTTGTAGTCCCTAGGAAGTTGTGTTATCCTAGGGGAACTTGCACAAGAAGATGGATTGGCTAAGTGTGTTAAGCCAATGTGATTGTGAACTAGTAGACCTTAGGAAGTTGTGTTATCCTAAAGGTGAATTTGTCCAAGAGATTTTGACTATTTTGGCTAGGTGTGTTAAGCCAAGATAGAGTGATGTTGTTTTATCCCTTTAAGTTTAGCATGAGTGATTTTTATACAGTTCTCAAGAATTTTGTTGATGGAATGAGATTTGGTTTGATGGAGAGATGGATGAGGATGATGAATTTGATCCTAGACTTGAACCTAGACAACTCTCTTCACAAAACCTTGGTGTTGAAGAACATGCTAGACTTCCTATGTGAGGAAAGCAAACCTTTCAAAAAGCTCAGGATTTTGTTGATAGTAGAACGCATACAAAGTTGGATTATTTTTTGAAGCCTTTTTATAGAAGTTGTATACTAGTCTTTCTTTGACTTCAAGGAGCATTTCAACGCATTGTTCATGGGCTTTTAGACTTATCCTTTTGAACCTTGGTTTTGGAATCTTGACCTTTCAAGAAATCATTTGGAACAACATGTATGAGGTTCAATTTGTCTCTTATCTTGGCTTAATGAATTCTTTTTACCAAAGGCACTTGCTTGCTTATGCTTCAAACTATATGTCTAATGTCCTACTTTCTTTTTCATCCCACAAGGTCCATTATGTGGAAGTCAAAGAAAATAGGGAAAAATTATCCTATGTTCAACCTTATTGAAAACAAATGATGATAGAATCCAAGCACTTAGAAACCTCTAAGGATATGATCCCTAGGGAAAGCAAGAGTGCTTAAATTCATCAAAGGTATTTGTTTCCTAAAAGGCGTTTGAAATTTGGAGGTCTTGTGAATGTTCATTTTCAAAAAAATTGAGGACCAAGCAATGTATATTTTCAAGCAATTTTTTTTTTTTTACAACCCTAGGATGATGAGACAATATTTTGTTGGGTTCCCACTTGGACGAATCTAGCTAGGCATATTTTGTGTGGATGGCTAAATGCTTGACCACACTGGCTCCCCTCCATAGCACACACTTCTCGGATCAGCCAAGCATTAGTACCCATGAATCTCCCATGACATACTTTCCATCTCTACAACAAAACCGCATGTATAACATGGGGCGGCTTCAAAGAACATGACCTTTTGCACCAACAAAATAGATAAGGTTTTGGCCTTTTTCTAAACAAAGGGTTTTAATTCGAGCATTCCGTTCATGGGGGATTATCCAACATTGGCGAGAGTCCATTTCTATCCATCTCATCAGAATAATCCTCATGATTCTTGAACTTTCCTCAAAAATCCGCACTTATATACTGGTTGGAAGTCACTTGGCTTTAGCGTGTTCCCGGTTGGATCGTTCCCTTGGGTGATTAATTTTTCCCACAAGGTAGGCCCTCTAAGATAAACAAAAGTGAATAAACTTATCCGTATTTCGATCAACCTTCGTTTAGAAACAAAGGGAGAACACTCTCAACAAGTTCACTCACACTCACATGTTTTGTTCAATTGTTAGGTTCCCAAATTGAAATGTGGAGGCAATATTTTATGCAACTTAGTGTCACCAAAAAGATATTTAATTCTCAAGATCATCTAGAAGCGCGAGAGAAGCACATACACCTTTAATGACAGTACTTTGCAAACAAAATTACAAGACACAAAAAACACATGTTCATTTTAAATCCCTCAAAGCAATAATGAGTTCTTTCTAAGCACCAAAGGAAATGTGAGATTGCCTTGTTTAATTGTTAGCCTTTAAACAAAATCTAGTATGTTGTTCCTAAGGTTCTTTTTAGCCCTTTGGCAACTTTTGAAAAGAATTTTGATTGTTTATTTTAGAACCCAAAAGAATTTTAGTGTTTCTAAGGCAAAAGATATTAACAAATTTATTTTTAAACAAGAATCTAAAATCCTTAAAGAGTGTTGAAGAACACTTTAGTGTTTAAAAACACTTTGTGCAAAATGAATATGGTGTCATCATGAATCTCCTACTTTGTTTGAAAAAAGGAAATTTTCTTGTTCTTTTTAAACCCAAAATAAATCTAGTGTTTCTAAGGCAAATGACATTAACAAATTTCTTTTAAACAAGAATCTAAAATCCTTAAAGAGTATTGAAGAACACTTTAGTGTTTAAAAACACTTTATTTCTTTTTTTGTATAATGAGTATAAGGTCATGATGAACTTTTTGCTTTTTTCTTGCTCCAACCTGCAAAGTGACAAAAAACCAAAGAGCAAAAAGATAGCAAACAAGGTCAAGAGTTAAAAAAATCCAAAATTTAAAAAGCACATATCAATTTCTAGACCTCACTATTTTCCATGGCGCAGTTTGTAAAAGTTGCACAGTTTGGATAAAAGCAGTGCTATATAGCACCGTGTGGTTGACTGTGGGCGGCGCTCTGCAGGAACAGAGACCAAATATGCGGCATGGTAGGTTAAGCAGCACAGTTTTGGAAGCAGCTTGGTTTGAAATTTTGAATTTGATAGGCAAGAAAGCAGAAGTGGCACAGTTTGGAAGAAACATGGTGCGATATGGCACCGTAGTGTTGTAGTGCGTCACAGAGAATAAAGCGGTGCAGTTAGGAAATTTAAAAATGACCAGCGGGAAATGGAACCCCTAAACCTAAAAATGCACAAGAACAACAAACATGTTAGGTTGTTAGATCAAATGCAAGCAAGCATGAGAGATTCTCCATGAAATCCATCTATTTAAACTAAGATTAGTAAAATGAAGAACACAATACAAGAGAAGCATATAAATCCTAATTAAGTCAATAGATTTAAGATCCCATTGGAGAATTGGTGCCAATGGAGTGTTGTGATTGGCCCTTTCCCAGTTCCTAAGTTACAATGTTGAGTGGTTGAGAAATGGTCAAATCTCCCAAAGAGATTTGAGTATAACCTTGTTATAAATCTTGAAGATGATGAATGGTTGAGTGATAATGGGAAAAATTATCTCTCAATGTGAAGAGAGTAACTTTGCATGCAATTGTGGATGAATAATGAGGAGAGAAGCCTCCACTTTATAGATTCCAATTTGGAAAAATGAAAAAGATTTGAGCAATGTGGGACTAACCTTCAATCCAATGGTTGAATGCCAAATTTCATGATGTGAATGGTTAGTGGTTGTGCACATTTTGGCCAAAGTGCTAATAAATACACTTAGTTTGAATTTGAATTTGTGAAATGACTTGTTGAAGAGGGAAGGGAAATGAAGTTAATGTCACTTTACTCAAGGCCAAGGACATGTAAGAGGCCTTAAATGCCTTGTTGGAAGGACCATGTCTACTTGGCCTTTTTGAATTCAAATGAGGGAATATTCCTTTTTTGATGCCATGTGAGGGAAAATAGAGAATTAAATAAATCAAAGAAATTGATTTATTATGCAAGTTGCATTCTCTAGAAGATTTTAGTGAGAGAGATTAGCTTAATCAAGGTTTTGATTAATTTAATGAAGAATTAGATGATGTGACAATTTAGACTTAAATAGATGAATTAATTTAAATCAGAATTGAGAGGAAAAGATTATTAAATAAACGATTTGATTTATTTAATTCAAAGAGGAATATGTTAGATTAAATTAAATAAGGTTTAATTTTATTAATTTAATGAGAAGACTTTAGAGATTTAATCAAATAAAATGATTTATTTAATTAAACAGAAATGTAAGGTTAATTAAATTAAATTGATTAATTTAATCAAAGGAGGTGATAGACCTTATTAGATGAATAATGATTCATTAGATTAAGAGACAGAATTATGATGAGATGTTGAGAGTATGATTCAGAAAGGAGTATTGTTAGTAATCAGGATCAAGTGTGCCAAAATGACATTTGTACATTTTTCATGTCTACACTTCCTACTAATCAACTTTAAAAATGTATAGTTTTCAAGTTCAAGCCAGAAAGTTTTTAATTCAAACAATGTCTCTTTTTGTTATTTCATCGAATAATGCAAAGTTACCAAAGAATAAACAGCATTCAAAAGAACAAATAAGAGGAGGAAAATCAAATCATGATTGTTGCTTTAGGTACTAATCAACAAAAATAGGTAGGAGCTATGAATAATAATGTAGCAATAAGAGCAAATAATAAAAATATACTCAGTATATTTTTTAATGTGTGTTTTTTTAAATTTATTTTAAAATATAAAAATGATACTAGGTATAATTTTTTCACAATACATGAATAATATTAAGAGCTTTTGGATTTAACTGTGTATGTTATTTTTGAATCAACATTTTGAACCACACTTAGTGATTCTCTTCCTCATGATGAATCATTGAATATGGTTCAAAACTTGGATTCAAAAATAGCATACATAATGAAATCCAAAAGCTCTTACTATTATAAAAATGATTTTATCTATCATTCTATTGAGTAATAGTTATTCACACTATTATCAAGTTAATAGTGGATCAATTGGTTTGTGATATGATTCATTATAATGATATTATTTTATTTAATTAGTCAAATGAGTCAATGAGAAAGTAGAGTCAAAAAGGTTTTATTATTGGATATAATAAATATAAATAGTGTTATTAGTCAACTATTTTCTATTGAATATCTTTTTGTCTTTAATTTGACTATAACATCATTAGAGTGGAGTCATTTAATTTTGTGTCACTATTTGATTTATTCATTGAAATGATATAATTTTGTAAAGTATAATTAAAATAGGTTGAATAAATTTTATAATGTATATTTTTATCAATTTCTTTTTAATTTCAAAATTTTAAGATTATTTTATTGGCATTCTATTGAATAATAGTAATTCATAAGAAATAAAAATATTAAATGATAAATCAATTTCCATCTCAATCTTTTAAAATACTTTATTACAATAATTTATTTTTTTTGAAAAATCAATCACTATATTTTTTTTTTTGGATAAATGAATCTGATCAAAAAGATAATTCCCATTAAACCAAATCAAAAAAATATACAATTAACTTGATTGTTCCATAAGAAGGCCATTACCAAAAACCCCATAATGGGGATCTTGTATTTACTACTAACAGTTTGTTGCTATAGAGTATAGTTACAACAATAGAACCATATTATCAATTACATACATATACAAAGTATAGTTAGAATAGAAGAACCATATTATCAGTGACATACATATAAAAATATTATTAGTTGCATACATATACAGAGTATAGTTTAAAGAACAATAGAACCATATTATCGGTTACATACATATACAGAGCATAGTTTAAAGAACAATAGAACCATATTGTCAGTTACATACATATAAAATAGATCAAGTCAAAGGAGCCACCTCAATCAATCATTGCATCACTCGAATTTCTAGCAGTTTTGCCACCCAAACCAACATCCTTCTCCACTGAGACAAAAGTGAATGACTAATCCAGTGAACCACTTCTTTAAAAAAATTGAAACTCCATACAACCTTCCCCCTTGCCATGAAATCACAACCAACTACTTCAACAACAAAGGGGGCCTAGGGACCATTATGTTCCAACTCTATTACTCTTATTCCAACCCACTCTAGTCCTCCACATTATTGACACAAAAATAATTATCTTTCATGGAAATTTCCATGTTCATGTATGATTTTGCTTCCATGTTGGCCTCGTGATAGGTGTGAGTAATTTTATAATCTTCTAAATCCTTCAAAGAGGCCCAACAAAGTCTTAAGATATTCCCAATCTTCCAGCTCAAATTTGACTTTGAATTGTCCCTCAATGCATTGATAATAACCTGAGAGACCCTTTCTATTATTAATTTTTCATTCCTTTGTGTTCACAAATTGAAGTTCTAGAAGGAGAACTTGGGCTTCAACCTCATTATTGATCTCCATTGATAATTTCCTAGTTGTAGACCGTATTCATATCATCAAAATTCAACTTATACCATCCCTAGTCAAGAGCAATCCATATTGCATCAACTCTAGGATTGTGAATTGGGTGAGCTCAAACCTTCACATAAATGGGGGCAATCATTATCATTTTTTAAAAAAATAACATATATTTTATTAATTATCTATTATATAAAAATAGGAAAGGCAATGTATGAAAAGGCACATAAAACTTGTTTAATATGCCATGCTTTGTTGCATTTTATTCCTTAGCTTGACCTTAGAATTTTCTCATATGATAAACTTAAAATCACTTCTAACTGATAATATATTTACATTAATGTATATTTTTATTGAGCCGAATAACACCTTGTTATATTAAAATATTTTTTAATATAGAATTCAAAGTCAAGTCATTTTTCCTTAAATGCAATGTTTTCTATATAATTAAATACATCCTTAGAAATGTATATCTATGTGTGATTTTGGGAAATATTTGAATAATATGGTGGAAGCTAATGCCATGTAAATGGGCATGATGATAGCTAAGAAAATAAAGGATGGATAAAATTATGAATTGAGGGGGACTCAAAATTGGTGATAGGGAAAATGAAAGGAGGAAGCATTAAGAATTAGAGACTAGATGCTATCTTGGCTAAAGCTAGATTTGGGACATAATAATTTGATGAGATTAACTTCACAAATATGTAAACCCTTGGAGATAGTTGTTGGGAGGATCAAGTACTTTTTTTAGGTGTAGGTACTACTCTAAATGGGAATATGGTAGTTGATTAGGTAGTGAATAAAGGTACAAATCTATAAATTAATCTACCATAAGTGTTTTTGTGACATAATGGAGTGGCTTTGCTCAAGAGGCCATTTTTTAATTTAAAAGGGTCTGGAAGTGAGATCTCCCAATTATGGGATAAAATGAGCGAAAATGAAAAATAGCAAATATCAAAATGTGTGGAGTAATTAGTAGAGGGGATGGGTTTTTTTCCTCAAAGAAGATATATTAGTTGTTGTGTTTATTTGTTTATTATTCCTTACATTTCTTGGTGTGTGTATTTATTTATTATTCCTTATACATGCTCATCATAGAGAGGATAAATTGCTGGATGATAGTCAATGTAAAGAAAATAAGGTGGATAGAGCATCAAAGATGAGGAAGAGGAAGGTGTTGGGAGAGGATGCAATAGCGAAATTTATGATATTTATTTATTAAGAGATCAAGGATTCTGCATTATGGAGTGGATGGTCTAGATTTGGGAGTTGGCCAAGGGCTTGGATAGATATCTTGTGTTGGAGTATAAGATCACTGAGGGGGGGTGAATCAGTGGTCTAATTAAAAATTAAATTCCAATACTTAACTCACTTGACTTATGCAAAGAAATCCATTGAAACACTTCAAACACTATAAATACTAAATATGGAGAGAGTCGCAATAATATACAAATCAAAACATAACACATGATCAAATATATTCAATCAAGCACCATATAAGAAACCACTAAAAAGAGACTCAACACTAGATTTATGAGTCTAAAATCCTACAAGGGTGAAAAACCACTCTGAAAATAAGCTTCATTAGACCTCATTGGAAAGAACCTTTCAAGTTACAAGTTGTGTGCCTCACTAGCTAACAACAAGCCTCATTGGCTACAATATGCCTCACTAGCTATCAACAAGCATCACTGGCCAACTTCAATTTGCCTCATTGGCAATCTTCAATATATCACTCTAGCAATCTTCAAAAGAAAAGAATGAAAATCATAGGGTTACTGTATTTCCATACAAACCACTACACTATCTTTGCGTCAATTCAGAAAACATCATCTCTCCTATACAAACTTTCAAGATGTAACTCCTTTTGAAAAATAATCCCCTTATATCATCAAACACAAACTCTTCTACACAACTGGCTTGTCACTGAGAAAAGAAGAACAATTCAAAGACAGTGACTTTCCCTATTACATAATCCTATTACATAGATGACTACAATCATACTTTAACCCTTTTGTTTACGAAAAAAAAAAATATCCAAACTCACTTGATTAACCTTCAATGCTCCATACAAAAATGACTATTTATTTTACAAGAAAACCTTTGGATACATTTTGATCTTCACACATGAGAAATCACCTTTTTTACAAGAATCTATTTTTTTTAGGATAAGATTATTTGATGACACCTTGTCCACTATCTTTAGATAACACAACAAAAAATATCTCTTAAGAAAACCAATCTAAGATAATTTTGAATCACATTCTCATAGATATTGTCACTATTGTCACATCTAGAACACTTTGACTCACTGTTCAATCAAAACCTCTTTTGCACAACAAAACCTACTCCTTGAATGCAGCAACACAAAGTCTTAAAACTTTTTCATAAATTGTTACAAACTTCTTCTCTATGTATCATCTTTGTAAAAGGATATAAAAGACTTCATAAAGATTCTCGTAGTGCCTAGATTGTCAAACACATTCTAAATACTTGAGAGAACTCTCAGCTTTTACTAACCTATATATATGAAGCAGTTAAACAAAAACATCATTTATACTATTATTCATGAAAACCTTCTCTCTGCATCAAATTAGCATACAACCTATATCATCATCATCAAAAACCGTCCTCACAGAGCATAGTCCATCATGCAAAAATAGTGGATGATCACATTTCATTTCCTAGTCCATCATGCAAAAATAGTGGATGATCACATTTCATTTTCTAGTCCATCATTTTTGAAATATAGTTGCAAAACTATTGTTCACTCCTCATGATCATTGGTATTCAGAAAAGAAGATATCTCTTAAATTTGTTGTGATACAATTTCCCATAAACCTATTCATATTTAGAAACTCTCGCAATAAAGTGACTTTCAAACTTCTTAATGCCCGTCAAAGAATGAAGTCTGAGAAATAGTTGTTTTGAAATTCAAATGAGAACCCTTGATCCACATCTCCCGCTAAACTTGTTAATTAAATATTAGCCATTGATTTTTCTTGGAGCGATAGAATATAAACACTTAACTTGTATGACTAGTTGTAGGGGATGGTCTCCAATTACTATGAATCCCTTTAAACTTTACTTAAACTGCCTATGACCGGTGATACAACGCCACCAAACAAATAGAATGTGAAAAAAAAAAAATCATAAAACAACTTCATGAGGTGAAGACTCATTATGGTTTTGTTTTGCACAAGGTTTCAACAAATGAAGAGACCTTAAACCAAATCAATACCATGTGAAGACCCTCATTATCTTGCAACCATGTGATCAAAACCTTTGATGCAAACAATTGTGTTTTTGATATGCATATTCTTCACAAAACCTAAACCCTAGAATCACTTAGGTTTAAATAGCTATTAGGTTATGAACTACATAAGATGGGATTACCACCACCTTCCAACTCTGTTATAAATTTGGCATCTCATCAACACCTTGAAATATAACATCAATATTTTGAAAGCATAAACCTTTGTATCACCACCTTGACATGAATGGAAACTCCTTGAAATGAAGGAAAAAGATCCTTTGCATGTACCAACAAGGGAATAATGAAAACTCAAACACCAAACACCATTAACTTTGAGTATCAATATCAAAATGTATAAGACACCAATCATCATAAAATAGAACAATGACCAATACCATCATGAGATCATGAGGTGAAGCATCAAACATCAACATGTACCTAATTTGTATCTTTCACCTTTGACATGTATCAACACCTGAATGAGAAGGGACCTTTGAAACATCAAGTAAGCATCATGAACAATGAACCTTTGACATCAATGAAAAACACCATTGCCAACAAACTCCCCCTTTGGCATTGATGTCAACATACAAAACTTTGCACCCTTTTGCTCCAACATCAAGCAATCACAGCAAATGCAAAGCATTAATTATTCTTGCCCTTTGACAACAATGAAAAAGGGCCCTTGAATGCAGAATATGCATTCCCCCTACAAATTAGCTCCATAGAAAGACAACAACTAACATTGTTATCATAGCATTTTGTGATTAGACCCTTGCAGTTTCATTGAAAGCTAAAACAAATTGCAAAACTGCACTGTTACACCATGTCAAGGTTTGTCAAGAACCTTGCCACCAAACCATTGTCAACGTTATAGCATATCTGTGTAACCACAATGATTTATCCCCCTTTCAATAACATATTATATAGAGCACTCCCAAGAGGCATTGAGCAAAGATATACTCCATTTTGCAAGACACTTCACTATTTTGATGTCTTTGCTCTAACATAAACATTCACCCTACTGCCTAGAACACCTGCAACATAGTGCCCATACTGCCATATTGTTGTCACACTAAAAACATCCAAACTAGCACCACAATAATAACACATGGATGAAGACCTATTGAGGATAACACCACTGGCTATCAACACCTACAAAATTTTCATTGCACCCTCTATGACTGAGAACATGGTAGTTTTCAAAACATAATCATTGTCAAGGTTCCACTGGAAATAAGAAAATATCCACACTATTCAAATTAATCACCATAAAACCACATTTTATTGACTAGCATAGCCAAATTTGGTACACCACTATTAAAGCAGTTGTAAACCACTATCTCAAGCCAAGCATCAAGTGACTACAACTTCATTCTATTTTACCAACAAAGTTCCTTTTCCAATTTCAATTTTAATAACCTTATTTTAATTGATAAATAACTTGATTGTCACAAAGGACTTCACCATGCAAGAAGAGCAAATAGCACTGTCTCATGTTCAACAGGCCACTTCCAATATACCATTGCATTCCCTCTAGACTCACACTGTTGTGAGAAAACCTATAATCCAAAAGTGATAGAACATACATGCAAAACCCTTTTTTAAACCTCTATGACTAATAACAGTAAACATTGAGCATGTATCATTGTCCAAGAAACATAGTACTATCATTGCAAGATATCACAAGAAAGTATACCACTGAAAAATTTTAAGTAGATTATTGAGAGATCAATCAACACAAACTGAAAGAGTTGAAATCCACTGACATATGTACAACAACCAATATCCCTCACAAGGCTAACAAAGAAAGGCATACCGCTGGGTGTAGTATGATCAATATATAAATAAAATATCTCATTACTGTGAATGAGGCAAAAGAAGCCATTCAATGTGTATGTCAATTGGAAACATAGGATCAACACATTCATACCTCTTTGAAAATTGAACATGATGTAATAACATAGACCTTTCATGTTGTAAGTGAAAAACATCAATATTCTTCATTACACTAAGCTAGATCACTTCTCACTACTTTTTATTTTCCTTCATCTATCATAGGATACTTCACACTAAGTGATTTCACTATCACTTTCCCAATGTGACTGCCTTGGGAAGATTGACTCTTCTTTCTCCCACATTAGCATTCATTGAGATATACAAATTCCATGGAGTTTCTATTGTAGTATACCACTCAATGACTTATGACATCAAAAAATAAAATAGGCAACTCTCAACCTTGCATCATGACTATTCACCTCATGTCAAAGAATGAAAGATCCTTGTAACCATCTTTCACTTTGAATATCACTTGTACACTCATAGCAGCCTGACCTTATCAAAATAGATTGCCACTACATTTTCAAACTATAACAACATTAAGTAATGAAGATCATATTATATTTTGCAAAAGTACAACTTGAAAGCATGAAATACTTAACTAAGATAACCAAATGCACTATCAAACACCACAACTATACAAGATTCACAATGAAGGCATTGTCTCAAGCAAAGCAAAGGTATTGTCATCAGATTCTCAAGTCAAGTTCTCAAACCCAAGCCACTATCTCAAGCAAATATTATCAACATACAAGGCAAGCATCACTTTGTTAGAGACAACATTTCTCAAAACAAAACCTATGATTTCACCAAATAAAGAAGCATTGTCAAGTTGTGACTATGAAACATCTACAACCTTGCGAGCAATATAGTCAATGAAGAGCCTTGTTAAAAACTTTTGACTGAGATCACATGTAAACACCAATCGTCCAAACATAGAGATATTACTATATCAATGCTTGCAAAAACAAGAACTCGCAGCATCATTTAATGACTACAATTTTCATTGACATTTACCACAGTATCACTTGCAAATATATATTGTCAAGGACAATTGACATTCAAAACACTGAACATTAAAAAGTGTATACATCAAAAGGAAGATCATTGTAAAGCCGCTATCATATGACAAGCACCCACACTATCACATACTACTGCAAACCATGAGCAAGTCATTGTTAGAGCATAAAATACTATTCAAAATCAATGCCCCAAGAATACGATCATTTCTTGTGATTTGAGTGTCAATATTCAACCTCCCTTCCTTATTTCATTTTAGAGTGTTGCCTCATGCAAATTAAAATCATGATTGTGTTTCATTGAAGACTCTACTCCTTCATTGAGTTGAATGATCCTTAATGAACCATTCCCTTATCAAAACTCTATCCATCACATGACAATGAATATTTAAAGGAATTGTTCATGAATTCATCAAGGTATTTGATTATCATAAACTTTCACAAACATGAGACATTCACTATCATAAATGACAGTCAAGGTAGATTTTCCTTCTATGCTAGATTTCTCATTTGATGTGTAGTGATCTATTCCTTATTACCCTTATTTCAAAAAAAGGTGATTGTCCTCATCACATATTTGAAGAACGCTATGTATTATCCTTAGGTTATATGACTATCATTTGTTTGTTTCTTTTGAGTCATAAAATTAACACACGATCATGAAAAAGATGAAAGAAGCATGAAACACGTTGAAGAAAGCATGAAATACCACTGCACCAAGTATGAACCAAGTAATAATATCATATTACAAGCATGAATATCATTGGACAAGCATGAATCAACCATACAGCACCAAGAATCTACATGAATACCACCAAAACACACTGAAAAAGTCAAGCAACAAGTAACCTTAGCAATATTATGCATTGTTCCTTGCAATCACTTGTCACCCAATCAAATGACAAATGTAAGAGAATATCACCAAGCCTTAGTTTTAGCACTATCTTGAAGCAGCACCAAAAAGACTTGAAACAACACTTTGAATACCATGTGAACAAGCAACTTTAACAGATAGTGAACAAGCCCTCTTTGCAAAACTTGCAACAACATCATGAATATGACTCCATAAATATCAAAACCATGAGTAGCAGCAAACCGACTTTCCATGAATTCATTTTTTATTTACAACCTCTTGGTTGATGTCTATGGGGTTTGAATGATGAAAATAACATCTCCACCTAACCTCATACTTCTCTTTTATGCACTATATATGTCACTTGTGCAGTATGCACAAGCTTTGATTCTTCTTTCTCTTTTTGTTGTTTCCTTCTCCAAACCTTTATAGTGCATGTTTTCTTGAGATGATTAACTGGTTTCTTTAAATCACTCCTACAATAAATTGTGCAGAATGTCCAAATTTATGACATCTATAGCATTTGACCTTGCTTCTTCTAATTAAACATTCAAAATAACTCTTACTCCAATCAACCTTCCTTGCATGCGTCCAACACTCTCTTACTCTATGACAAAATTCATAACATGAATAGCAATAAACATGAAAAGAATTTTCAAACCTAGACTTTTGATGTTGTTCTAAATGGAAAGATCTTCTAAACTTGTTGTTGGCTTGTGTTGGAGTATTTTCTATTGTATTTTCTTTTTCAGTCTTAGGAGCAACAAAATGATAGTTTAGATCTATTTTCTTCCTTGGTTTCTCTCTGACCTTAGAACTCTGCACTTTTTAAAAACCTAACCCAATAGTATACTTATGATGTTTTTTCTTGCTCAACATCTCATATAAACATTCAATTCTCTTTCCAAATTGAAGTGTCTTGTGTAACTTGGAAGAATCTTTTCCTAATTCATTTCTCAAAGAAAATATCTATGATTCATACTTTTCACAATCAACCTCTTTTTCCTTAAGCTGATTATTGACTTCTTCTATTTTCTTACCTTCTGCAACTTGAACCTTGAAATCTATTATCAATTTTTCTACTTCTTGAAGGGTTGAAAGTGTCTTAACTTTGGACTCGTTTTCTTCTTGAAGATGCAACTTTAATTGATGATTATCCTTTTTTATTTTCTCAATCTCATTAAGAGCACAAGTAAGTTCACCTTCAAGATCAAATTCACATTCATTTTCATCAAACTCTTGTGCATAATCACTCACAGAGCATTCTTCTTCTTTGTCAAAAAAAAATCTTCTCTTTCAGATGTATCACATCTTTTGTCAATTTGCAAGGGTGTATTTTTTAGCAACTCATCACTTTGATACATAGCAAACAACTTTTCCCAAACCTCCTTTGCATCTTTACAATACATTTAACTTTAGCAATAATCTCATTTGGTAAACCACTAAAGATAGCATCCATGGCCACTTCATTGAATTTAGGAGCCTTCTTCTCATTAGTAGTAGAAATAGGTATTGAAGATTCTGGATAACCTTTCTCTACTATTGTCCACACACCAAATCCCAAGGAATATAGATAATATTCCATCCTAAGTCTCCAAAAAATAAAATTGGTGCCATCAAACCTACGTGCTCTAGAGATAGAATAGTCTTCCATTTATAAGTCATTATTTATAACTGCTTCATGTCATCCCTTGTATTTGATTAAGGTAGTGTTTGTTGTTTAGCACTATGTTGGATATTTTTTTCCTTTATTTCTCTTACCTTTTGTCATTGTACTCCACCACCAAGATCAACCCAGTTTGATTAAACTTTTTCATGGAACCTACAGCTCTGATACCACTTTTTGGAGTACAGGACCACTCAAAGTGGGATGAATCAGTGGTCTAATTACAAATCAAATTCCAATACTTAACTCACTTGACTTATTCAAAGAAATTCATTGAAACACTTCAAACATTATAGATACTAAATATGGAGAGAGACACAATAATATACAAATCAAAACATAAAACATGAGCAAAGATATTCAATCAAGCACCATATAAAAAACCACTAAAAAGAGACTTAGCACCAGATTTATGAGTGGAAAACCCTATAAGGGTGAAAAACCACTCTAAAAATAAGCTTCATTATACCTCACTAGTCAAAACCTTTCAAGTTGCAAGTTGTGTGCCTCACTGGCTAATAACAAGCCTCACTGGCTATCAACAAGCCTCACCGAACAACTTCAATATGCGTCACTGGCAATCTTCAATTTGCCTTTGGCAATATTCAAAAGAAAAAAATGACAATCAAAGGGTTACTTTGTTTCCATACAAACCACTGCACTATCTTTGCATCAACTCAACAAACATCATATCTCCTATACAAACTTTCAAGAATTAACTCTTATTAAACAAGAATCTCCTTATATCATTAAACACAAACTTTGCTACACAACTGGCATGTCACTAAGAAAAGAAGAACAATTCAAAGATAGTGACTCTCCCTACTACATAACCCTATTACATAGATGAATGCAATCATAATTTAACCCTTCTATTTACAAAACACAATAAATCTCCAATATCACTTGATTAACCTTCAACACTGCATACAAAAATTACTATTTTTTTTACAAGAAAACTTCTGCATACATTATGATCTTCACACATGAGCAATCACCTTTTTTACAAGAAGCTATTTGTTTCAGGATAAGATTCTCTGGTGACACCTTGTCCACTATCTTAATATAACACAAAAACAAATATCTCTATTGTTAAGACAACCAATCTTAAAAAAAATTGAATCATAGTCTCATGGATATTGTCACTATTGTCACATCTAGAACACTTTAACTCACTATTCAATCAAAACCTCTTTTGCACAGCAAAACCTACTCCTTGAATTTAATAACACAAATTCTTATAACCTTTTCATAAAATATTACAAACTTCTTCTCTATTTATCATCTCTGTAAAAGGATATAATGGACTTCAGAAACATTCTCACAATGCCCAGATTGTCAAACACATTCTAAATACTTGAGAGCACTCTCAACTTTTACTAATCTATATATATGAAGTAGTTAAACACAAACATCATTTATACTGTTATTCATGACAACATTCTCTTTGCATCATATCAACATACGACCTAGATATCATCATCTTCAAAAATCGTCCTCATAGAGCATAGTCCATCATGCAAAAATAGTGGATCACATATCATTTCATATTCCATCATTTTTGAAATATAGTTGCAAAACTATTGTTCACTCCTCATGACCATTAGTATTCAAAAAAGAAAATATCTCTTCAATTTTGCATCATACAATTTCCCATAACCTTGTTCATATTTAGACAATCTCACAATAAAGTGACTATCAAGCTTCTTAATCATCATCAAAGAATGAACTCAAAGAAATAACAGTTTTGAAATTCAAATGTGAACCCTTGATCCACATCATGTGAAACAAATAGAATATGAAACAATCTTTTGCATAAAACAACTTCATGAGGCGAAGACCCATTAGGGTTTTGTTTTGCACAAGGTTTCAACAAATGAAGAGACCTTAAACCAAATCAATACCATGTGAAGACCCTCATTGTCTTGCAACCATGTGATCAAAACCTTTGATGCAAACAACTGTGTTTTTTATATACATATTCTTCACAAAAATTAAACCCTATAATCACTTAGGGTTTTAGCTATTAAGTTATGAACTACATAAGATGGGATTACCACCACCTTCCAACTCTGCTATAAAGTTGGCATCTCATCAACACCTTGAAATATAACATCAATATTTTGGAAGCATAAACTTTTGTATCACCACCTTGACATGAATGACAACTCCTTGAAATAAAGGAACAAGGTCCTTTGCATGTACCAATAAGGGAATAATGAAAACTCAAACACCAAACACCATTAACTTTGAGTATCAACATCAAAATGTATTAGACACCAATCATCATGAAATAGAAAAATTATCAATACCATCATGAGATCGTGAGGTGAAGCATCAAAAATCAACATGTACTTGACTTATATCTTTCACCTTTGACATGTATCAACACCTAAATAAGAAAGGACCTCTGAAGCATCCAGTAAGCATCATGAACAATGAACCTTTGACATCAATGACAAGCACCATTGCCAACATCTTGGTGTGATCATTCATGTGGCAATGGGATAATTGTTATTAAATATGGGATACACTAGAGGTCGGTGGAACACCTTCAATGTTGCTCAATATTCGTCATGTTTGGCCTTTCTTTCTACTACTATGAACTTTTAGCTTCTTGATGATGATGTTGACAATGCTATTGAACAAGGATGGGTCATTTCAACTATTTTTTGGAGCAACTACATGCTTTAAAGAAGAGGTAGATATGTTTTCAATTTTTCATTGAAGTGATCACCAATATGTCATAGGTTGTCCTTATAAAGGAGGTTGTTCCTCTATTCCCTAGTTATTGCAAATTCGTGGAAGAAAAAATCAAAGTTGTGGTTAAGAATTCCTCAAATCATAATGTGTTATGTACTAATTTGAACTATGAATGTGTTAAGGTTGTGGGAGTGAGGCTTGTCTAATTTTCCTTGGCCCCCATTAAAAGTTCCAAATTTTTATTATATAGTGCTTGGTAGTATATGTAGGGATAGATACGGTGAGGCTATGACCATTTTGAAGGATGGGTGTGATGGGTTTTATAGCTAATACTATTAGATTTCTTATCAACTAGTGTGACAATATGAGGTATCCCCTTTTTTTTTTTTGTTCTTATACTTAAACCAGGTAATATAAATATAAATATATTTAGAAAGGTGAGAAAGGTTCCCTTCCCATTTTCTTAACAACTTGTATTTTGAATAAGATAGTGGCATCTTTATTTTTATATATAAGAGATTTCTATTAAATGTTTGGATTATATAGATGGTTTTATGCTTATTTTTATAAAGTGGATTTATAATATTATGAGGGATTATACATCTAAATGAGAAGTCATTTTTAGTTAAACTATCATAAGGATATCTAGTGCATCAATGTTATTGAAGGACAAACATAGCCGAACTCACCTTTGAGAAATTTTAATATTGATGATGATATAATAAAAAATATATCCTTATCCTCACTAATTATACTATAAATAAAAATACAATCCTTTAATTTCCCCCACATATTTTTTAATGTACTTTCAAACTTAAAACATACAAAATAATTAGAAGTAAAATTGATAAATTTAATATTTTAAAAAAATATTAAAGGAGCAGTTTTTAAAAATATAAAACAAAATATTGAGATATAAATGCAAATATCATTTATTTTTCATATTAGATCCAACATACCTGATAAATTAAATTGGCCTTTATTATTTTCATGTGTTAGTGATTTGTCTCTAGATGAGTATATTTGTTTCATTGTCATCCCTTCTTCTTATGTGTTTGATTTTTTAAAATGTGAGAAAATAATGAGAAATGGTAATAATAACAAGATATTATGATAAATCAAGTGTATTTTTATTGTCTTATGTGCATATGTATCTTTATAGTTTAAAAAAATAAGATACAAAGTTCACAAAAATGTTTAATTGTTTTATAGTATTGTAATCTAAAAAAAAAAAAAGTAAAAATAAAGGGGAAGTGCAACTCCATCAAATTAGAAAAAGAGTAAAAATAAACATTAAAAAATATATATGAAAACACATCACACATTTCATTATCTCATTGGTCTTGTTATATCTATGAGGTTGATCTCCACTTTAATATGATAAAAGGACATGTGCAAGAAGATGGGACCACGACCACTTTTTCCCAATCCAATTTATAATGTGAGCATACTATAGCATGCACACTTTATGGCTTGATAGTGATCAGTCCTGGGATGGTTATTATCAAGACACAATTCATGAGTCATATTATAATGTGAACATGTTCTAGTGCACTCACGTTATGTCCATCATATAGAGAGGTAAGAAGATAGAGATAGAGATGGAAAAGGAGAGGGAGGGGGAGAGGGAGAGGGAGAGATAAAGGTAGAGATTAGAGAGGGATAGAGAGGGAGAGGGATATATAGAAAGAGAGAAGAAGAGGAGAGATGAAGAGAAAAAACATAAAGATAGTGGTCTAGGAAGAGGGAGAGGTATCTAGAGATAAAGAGGGAGAGAGGAAGATAGAGGTGCAGATGAATATAGAGGGAGAGAGGGATCTGGAGAGATAGAGAAATAGAGAGATGTAGATGGAGAGAGGTAGCGAGAGATTGGGACCTATATGAATAGAGAGATAGATAGATATAGATGAAGAGGGAGAGGGTGATATAAATAGAGAGTGAGAGATGGAGAGATAAATATTTAGAGAGGGAGAGGAGAGATAGGAGAGAGGAAGGGGGAGAGATAGAAATATATATGGAAGGAGAGAGGGAGATAAGGAAGGAAAGGGGGATTGAGGGAGAGATAGCTTTGTGTGTATATATATATATACACATAGAGAGAGATGAGGTGATAGAGATAATTAATAAAGAAAGGGAGAGAGATAGAGAGAAGGGGAGAGATAGATATCTATAGAGATAGAGGTGGGGAGGGAGAAATGGGGAGTGTGTGTGTATGAGTAATATAGATAGAGATATATAGAAAGAGAAAGAGAGAGGTATAGATAGAGATAGAGATAGAGAGAGAGGGAGGGAGGGATGGAGATAAGGGGAGATAGATAGATAGAGGGAGAGAGAGGTAGAGAGATATGGAGAGATAAATATATAGAGGGATAGATAGGGAGATATTGAAGAGAAGAAGGGGGAGAGATGGAGAGATGGAGAGATGAAGAGACAGAAATATTCAAATAGAGATACTAAGTGATATATGGAGAGAGGTAGATAGAGGGAGAGTTATAGGGGTAGAGAGATATGAAGATATAAGTAGATAGAGATAAGGGAGATATATAGAGGTCTAGGAAGAGGGAGAAGGAGAGAGGGATGGATAGAGAGAGGGAGAGGTATCTAGAGATGGAGAGGGAGAGAGGAAAATAGGGGTAGAGATGAAAGTATCTGAGGGAGAGAGGAAGAGGGAGATAAATAGATAAAGACATAGAGAGAGGTAGAGGGAGAGACAAAGATAGGGAGATATATAGAGGAAGAGATAGAGAGATATAGATGAAGAGGGAGATGGAAGGAGATAGAAATATGGAGAGATGGAGAGATAGATGTAAGGAGAGAGGGGGAGATGGAGAGATAACTTAATATTCATATGTATGTATGCATGTAGAGAGAGAGAGAGAGAGAAAGAATGAGAAATGAGGTGATAAAGATAATTAATAGTGAGGAGTACATACAAAAAGAGGGAGAGAAAGAGGGGGAGAGATAGAGAGATAGAGATAGATAGGGAGATAGGGAGGGAGAAACAAGGAGGTGTGAGTGTGATAGCTCAAAATATAGAGAGGGGGAGGGGAGAGGGAGAGAGGGATAAAAAGGGATAGAAAGATAGAGAGATGGGGAGATAAATATACAGAAGCATATGGCTAGAAAGAGATAGAGTGAGAAGAAAGAGGGAGATATATATAAAGTAGGAGAGATAGAGTGAATAAGAGAGGTAGAGATAATGATATAGATAGAGAGAGATGGAGAGATAGGTAGTGTGAAGGAGTGAATTCGCTACTCCCAAGTCCCAAGACAAACAAGGTCTAAAGGGAGTGAATTACCCTCGGTCACCTCAAGACTACCTCAAGGTTAAATAGAAATATTAAGATAAAATAAATAATAAAAATATAATAAAAGAAGATTTCTAAATTTGATGACAGCTAACAAACTTCAAGGGCTGATAGAGTAGATTGCAGAGAATTCTAGGACCAAAGGATAATCTCTCGGCCAAAGGATTTTGGTGTAGTTCTAGGAATTCAGTGTGGCATGTTGTCATCTTGAGGACGTGTTGGTGTCTCATATGGATAAAGACCTAAACCCTCGCACAAAACTCAAAGAATCCACTAACTACTTAGATCTTGAGGTTTGGTTATTCTACTAACTAAATAGAGAATAAGAATATATTTTGAAAAGACAACAAGAAGAATACTTTACAAGAAAAGAAAGATGTCTACTTACAAGAGTTCTTATGCTCACAAAACTTCCAGAAATATCCTCATGATCAACCTGCACATAAGAAGAACAAGGAACCACAAGATATAGACACAATAGAAATTCTTAGCAAATAAATAAGAGAGAAAGAGAGAAATACCAAAAGCTTGTGGCTCCCTCTTGGCTTGATAAATGTGACACTTGACCATTACAAGAGAGTTTTGGTTGTTGATAAGACACCAATCCAATAGAGCTTCACTGTAGAAATATGATGTAGAAGAGAAGAGAAAGAAGAGAGCAAGTTATAGTTGAGAGAGAGAATGACTTGCAAAATAAGAGTGGAAAGAGAGTTTTGTGAGATTGCATGGGCGGTAAGAGTTGTTACACTCAAAAAATTTCCACGAAAACACATGTCACAGGACAAGATTTTGGGATTCCCTCATTTGAACTCATAAATCTTAGGGATTCTAGAAAGCTATGGAAACATTTATGTGTGAATGCATCCAACTCATAATTTTATGAGAAATGAGGTGGAAAACTTTTGTTGCTTCATTATTGGTCCTTGTGGAGTTGAAATCGTGAAATTTTGACTCATAAGGTTTTTGTCATAAATGCAATTAGGTGCCATAAATATGGTGGCCAAATGTGCAAATGTGAAATTACCATGGGGTACAATTTTATGATATTACATTTTTCCTCCACTTTAGTCAGTTGATTTTTGGGAAAAATAAGCTACACTAAAGTAGAAAAGAGAGCATTATACAAACTTAGAAATTTTTTAAAAACTATAGATTTGCATGTCAAAAAAGATATTGTAGAGGCTGCAAAGGTCGAGCAGGTGAACATTGATGATACCCCCAATGATAGATCTCAATGAGAAACCACATCACATGTGAAGTCCCATTTTGTAAAACTCAAATTTGCTTCAGTTTAGAAATCAGAACAAGCTACAATGGTGAGAAGAATAATCAAGAAAATTCCAATGATTTAGAGGAAAAATATGATGAAGAGATGAGGATATTCCCCCTCCTTTTTTTTCCCCCAACTAGGTGGGGTGAAAATAGGAAGAATAACAAGACCATGATGAACAAGAAAAATGGGCCCCAAGGGGCCTATATACACAAAGGTGGGCACCTAGAAGGGTCATTTTCACTATTCACAATGAGCAATGTGTTGAATTTTGTGAGAGGAAAGTCAAAAAAATGCCTCAATCAAGCATTTGTACCTAGTGATATTCCACCCTGCGCGTTGGTGTCCAATCAACATTCATGGCAGTGATCTCAGACACTAGTGTGTCATGCAGACATCTATGCGACATGCCTTTGCCCTAGAGATCACAGAAAAATTTTGATGTAGAAGTTAGAATTTATTTGATATAGATAAATCTAACATACACTTTGTTACTTTTTTGTAGGATTGGCTTGAGATGTGCAAGCATTGAGGCAGGAACATAGTCAAGATGATTTGAGATCAGGCAGTCGCCCTACATCCCAACGAGTAGGATCATCTTCAGTGAATAGGCCTATGGTGGGTCTACACACTACCAAATATTTTATACCATGGTCTAATGTTGATGGCGCTCATGGAGTGTTGGGACTACACCACTTCTACATTCCACCTACCATTGGGAAAGATGATAGTTACTTTAGAGGATGTCTACTATATCACAGGCCTACCCATTTATGGATGATGGGTGGTGCTTGATGGCATGCACTCACCACCCCAAGAGGTGTTAAAGGGCCAATAGTACTACATCATGTGCATTGATCTCGATGACCCCATTGGCCACATTTACATATGGTAGTTCAAGCACAAATAGGTGGCAGTCATGTTGCTAAGGAGGGTAATGGTGGTTATAGTTTCCCTCTAAGTTACCATGGATGGGTGAGACTCTCACTTGCATAGGGGCCTCATCCATACTATCAAGGCGATGGAGGAGAAACATGTTATTTTTCTTGGGGTCATAGCATGCTCACTCTCCTATACCATGAGTTGGAAATGATATTCTAAGTATGGGAGCCTCACAACCTACACACTTCTCTAGGTTTGGGCATTTGCGCACATTACGTGTACTCGACCAATTGGGTATCCCCAACCCATAGCACTTGGTACACCCATCTCCCACACGTACCCATTGGTATGTGAGTGCAGGCTTAGAGACTTACAATTTTGGCAACTACATTTTGATACATTGCAGTCCAATGATGTTAAGTGGCGACTATATAGTAGTATGCAATGGGCCTCTAATAGGTGGTAGCTACAACATATGTAGCATGATCTCTTCATATTGGGGCATATAGATTTCATTCTTATGCCTTATTGTTGGCATAGGGTTTCCTGACAGTTTGATATTTTATAGACCATTCAACTAACCCCCTAACGTATATGAGTTGCTAGGAGTGTGGTGAGATAGGGCGATCATATTCCTCTGACCATAGAAAATGTTGTCATCAATGATGGTTCAAACAATAACTATTGTCCCCTGATGTTGGCCATCGACGATGTAGGGGCTATGCATGGCTTTCAGACCTGGTGGGATACTCATAGTCCTGGCTTGATTTTCCTAGTAGATGTCCCCAAGGGATATGTTGGTGCACAAGGGTAGGAAGGAGAAAGAGGAGGAGGATAAGAGGACCTAGGTGGTAGTGACAGAAGAGAAGAGGTGGCGAGCACAACAATGGAGTGACCTAGGTGGTGGCAGAGGATTTCATCACCTCCAACAATTTTGCCAAAGTCATTGGCGATGCTAAAAAGAGCTAGTGTCTCCCCCAACTATAGAAGCAATAGTAGGCATAGGCATAGGTCCTAGCATCACACCTCCCCTAGACCCACATTGGTAGGCTATAGATCTAGGTTCGACTGTGATTTATGTTTCTTGTCAACACTCCATATTTCAGCCTTCTCTCATATATATGCACATGCTAAATTATATATATCATGTGGTATTGACAGCATCTACTACTTTTTGGTTACAATGGATGTATATGAGTGGATCGCCTACATCGAGTGGTGCATCTTCAATGTGGCCCCAACCATGCCAATCCAAGGTAGCATCCTCGAGGTGTATAAACCAGTTTCAGTATGGCAACACACCCATCTATTTGAGTATGTCACACTTCTAAGGATAGTATACGAGGAAGCACACATGGAGGTTGTGCAAAGGACCTTGATGCCACTACTATGATCAAATAGAGAGATCAATAGGTGATCGAGCTAAAGACTACCCTTACCAATAGAGACCAAGTCATGACAATGGTAGAGAGTTATGAGAGATCACATGACACCCTTTAGAGCCAACTTGATGACCTCAACGGGCAAGCAATAGTTGTCAAGCTGGCTGCGGATACCTAGTTGCAGTAGCTTTAGGAGGAGTTGAGGCAATCTCAGGAGCGAGAGGCATGAGCATAGTTGGAGGTTATGGAGTTATGTGAGGAGATATAGGGACTACGAGTAGTATTATCAGCGTCATAGTCACAAGAGGGCTTAGGAATCCATGCTCCAAGGAGCTAGAGGTTCATTTTGTATATGTGTTAGTTTTGTACCGATGATATTATTTTTGTATAGCATTTTTTTGATAGATATAACATATACCTATATACAAACACTACATTTTGACACATTGGTGTGATACATGTACATGACACATATTTTGATATATATTAGATTATGATTCTGACATCATGGTGTTCTTTATGTGTATGCTTTTATTTTTACGTATGATTATGTGATGGATGTATATTTATATTAGATGCCATCATAATTTAATAAACACACATGGATGTATGTTAATTAAAAAAAAAAATGATATAATTTCCTAACCAAAATATTAAACCAAATGCAATGCACAGATACATAGTATAATAAAACACATTTATGCATAATTCCTAATTAAATAAATTAACTGCAAACATGTGTTTATATCATAGCACAAAACACAAATATAACATATTGATGAAGGAATTTCATAGCATAACGAATTGCCATCCATGAGGGATGGGCATTACACATATGACACATAGACATTATTCATAGTATTGAAAAAGATGTGTCACATTGATAGGTTCTTTTATAGGGATTCCATCCATAGATGGCAACCCATAAGCACTAGAACCATACACGAAAATGTTGATGTAAGGGCCTAACCAATTAGGGTTGAACTTCCCCTTTTTGATCAAGCAAAGTATTTACATTTCTCTAATTCTCATAGAGAGCCAGAACACCTACCTTCAAATTTCTAGAAAGAACACCTTGATTATAATGTTTAGCAAGTGATCATTGATAATCTTGTAGATGGTTGAGGTCCTGGAATAGGTGTTCATCGAGCAACTCAAGGTGATATAAATGATTAGCACGGTATGTGCCATCATCAATTAATCCTTTAATAGAAACTTGTAGAGGCAGGATTTCTAACTCTAAAGGCATGATAGCCTCGACACCATGCATGAGGTTATATAGTGTTGTTCCAAAACTTATCATGTCAACACTCGTACAATAGGCCCATAAGGCATATGTTAACTGAGTATTTCAATCTTTACCATTTTTGTTTACTATATTTTAGAGAATCAACTCAAGAGTTTTTTTAGACGCCTTGGTTTGGCCATTCAACTGAGGATAGTATGGTGTAGATAAGCGATGTTGAATATGAAATTTCTCTGAGAATTGCTTCACTTCTTTGTTCTTAAATGGAGTACCATTATTAGAAACAAGGGTAGAAGTAAATCGAAAATGAGCAATGATGTTGTTTAGAAGAAAACTACAAATTGCTTCAGCATTCATGGAGCGAAGTGGAATGGTTTCGAACCATTTCATAAAGTAATCAATAGCAGTAATGATGAAGATATGTCCCTTAGAAGAAGATGATATTTTACCAATAATATCCAACCCCCATTTAGCAAATAGCCAAGGAGAGGTTTGATGTTGAAGCTCTTGAGTAGGAGTGTGAATGAGACAGCTATGTTTTTGACATTGCAGACATTTCTTGACAAAGGAAAAAGAGTCCTACTTCTTCATTTGCCAAAATTATCCCATGTATGAATCAATTTACACAACAGGGATTTGTAGACACATAAAAATGACCTAGACCTGCAAGCTCTAGTTTTTAATCTTTTATTCCTAGCATAATTAAGACATTTTAATTATGTCCCTGACTCACTTTCGACTATTAATTAAATAATTCATAATTATTTAATTAATCCATGTCCCCTTTATTCTTCTTGACTATTAAATAAATAAATTTTATTTAGTTATTTAATGCATCACTAATTGTCTAAAGTCTTCCTATAATTAAATAAATTTCTTAATTTATTTAATTATCTTTGTCCACTATGTCTTCCTGATTATTAAATAAATAATTTTATTTAATTATTTTATATGTCACTAATTCTTAAAAAGTCATCTTATAATTAAATAAATTCTTTAATTTATTTAATTATTGCCACCTTCACATTCCTCTATAATTAAATAATATCTTTATTATTTAATTTCCACCTAAATTAAATAACTTTTATTATTTAATTTCTTCTAAATCTTATTTATTTAAAATAAGTCCCAGCACCTAAATTAAATAATTTTATTATTTAATTTATCCTCTTTTATTGTGCTCATTTTAAATAAATATTATTTATTTAGAATAAGTCCCACTTTATAAATTCCCTCTTTTAGTAAATAATTTAAATTAAATTATATATTGTCACATGACCCCACCACTTTTGAACTAAAATAATTTAAAATTCAAAATGTCAACATCACCTCTTGAATCAAATTATTTAAATTATTATTTGATTCTCCAGCAACTTCGTTTTGTGTGCCCTGAATCTCTTGTCACATGCATTGTCAGCCCTTGATTTGATTTTCTAAAAATCAATCTTGTCCATTCATTTCAAATTTGACCTAATGTTGCCCTAACCCTAATTGTGGGTTGTCATATTGAATCTTGTCCATAGATTATAGGGCACTTATCAATCTTTAATCTCATTTGTCCATACAAAATTGCATTTTCTATAAAATGTCAATTTTGTCTTCATTTTGGGATATCTCTCTCATATCTCTTGAATTTTTGAAATCTCTCTCATATCCCTTAGTCTCTAAATTTTATCTTCTTCTTCTTCATCTTGCATTCTTCCATATAGTCATCAAAATCCTTCAACATTTGCTTAGGGCTTGTCATTGTCATTAGCTTGCTCATCATAAATCTAAGGGCGAACAACATATTTCAACAAGTTAAGAAGGTGTAATGCAGGTCATTCATGGAGGATGAAGATATCTGGTGAGATTGTTTCATTATATTTCCTTTACACTTCATTATTTACTTTGGGTTTTATGTTTTGCATGTGATATTGCTAACCCTAGGAAAAATACCCATTGTTACATTGGTGAACCTGACATATTTTGACAAATTTTGAGGAATTTTGGAGTTGGATCTTTTTTGTTGCAGGTTTTGCACTATTTTGGGGATAAAAACCCTAGTTTTCAAAGATTCGACCATATCTCTCAAACGGTTGCATATTTTCTAACAAATTTTTTTTTACAGGTTTTAGACAATATCAACAGATTCCCGTCCAAAAACCAAATTTTTTGGAGTTGTTTTTCATTTTTCATAATTGTGTTTGTTATTTTCATGAAAAATCAATTGTGAGATCACATTAGCGAAGTTTTTAGATTTATTTACAATTTTGGAAAGCTCTCTCAATTTCAATAGGGGTCTATTTTTTATGTTTTTAATTTTCCTGCAAAATAATTTGACAAAAAATAGATCTCTAAAAATTAGGGTTTTACAAAGATTGACTTATATCTCACAAAATTTTGCAGATCTGTTCACAAATTGTTTTTTGCAGGTTTGGAATGATATCAAGCACCTTCAGTTAAAAAATCATATTTTTTGGACTTGTTTTTAATTTTTAATAAATTTTTATATGATTTTTCATAAAAAAATTAATTCTGGATGCAAAACACAGAATTATTTGGATTTCTTTACATTTTTGGAAATCTCTTTGAATTTCAGTAAAAGTTTATTTTATGTGCTTTTACTTTTGATGCAAAACATAGTTCCAAAAATCAGATTGGTCTTGACTAGCTAACCCTCTAATATTAATGGTCAATAATAGAAGTATCCTCTCCCCTTGCATACTTGTGTGATCCTGGGTGTAAGAGAAACTATTATTGACTCTAGAAATTGGGCTTGCACTAGGTCAATTAGGGTTAGGGCAACACTTTTTTTTGTATCATAGTTTAAAGATTTTGGGTTACTGATTTTATGTTTGCAGCTTGTGGCGACGAGTCTAATATTTGTTTGTTTTATTTCACAAATCTTAAACAAACAACTACAAATTTGTTTTTTACATTCATGAGTTAAAATGAACATGCATGCATACTCATTGGGTTAAAAAGAACACAATCTTGCATTATAACTCATTGGTTTAAAATAAATTTGCATCTCTTCATAGCATTGGGTTAAAATGAACTTTTAGTTAGCTCACACTACAAATGGTTAAAATGAACTCCATGTTTTTTATTTTTGTCAACACATTTCATTTTGGGCTTAAAATGAACACCATGCGAGTGTAAGTTAGGATATTTGTGTGTTCTCTCTTTGTTTCTAAACAAGGATTGACTGAACTATGAATATTTTGGCTTGCTTTTGTCAACCTTAGAAAATTGGGTCTGCTTTGGTGGGAAAAATTACTCACCCCAAAGTGACTCAAACTGGCAACGAAGCTCTTTAGCCGAGCTACTTCCAACCGGTATATAAATGTGAATCCTAAGGGAAATTCTAGGATTACAAGTGTAGATATGTCATACGGACCAAGTAGTACTCCCCAAAACCTTGTTGAGCTTAACCTCTTCAGGCTGGAGTGCCTCCTTAATAGAGCTTAATCTTGGCCCCATATATGACCACTCAAACAGATGTCTGAATTAAATCCTTTGTTATAGAAAGCCAAAAACCTTTTATTCTTTGGTACAGCAATGGTCATTGTGAAGGCACTCGAACCTGCGCAATTCTTAGTAGAGATGATCAATCTGCCATGGGTGTTTCATGGAGGTTGGAAGCTTGGTTGCCCTGAGAAGTGAGTGCACTGTAAGGGGGAGCCTATGGGGCTAAGCTTCTGAATTCATTCGCTAAGGATATGCGGTTAGTGGGATCCAAAAGAATGCTATCCTTGCAGCCATAGGATTTTGTAAAATGATTTCTATGTGGTTGATTTTCATTTCTTACAACATCATGTGTTTTCCAACTATTTTCAGACAATTCCAACAAATAAACATCAAACTTTCCAAAATCTGAAACAACTTTGCCAAACTGAAGCAAATCTTTGCCATTGGCCTAATTTTTTTGTCAAAACACTTCCTGCAATGCATTTTCCATCATGAATCGCATTTGTCAAATCAAGTCCTCAATTTTGCACACTTTGGGATAGGAAAACTTTCCTTTTTTTGTCAAACCATTGTCTCAAAAAGTAAATTGTCATTGGACCAAGTCAAACAAATCAATCCTTAGTCATTATCCTTCGGTGAGTTGCTTCCAACTCATAAGTCTAGTGTGGAAATCTCACCTTGTCATTTTGTCATCTTGTCCTTCAAACCAGTCCTTTGACAATCCAAATCGAGCCATTGGCCAAACTTTGAATGGTTAGAAAACTTTTCCTAAAAATCATTTGACATAAGGCACTCATTGCCACTTTGCATTTGACATTCCTTTTTTGTCCTCATTGTCACTTTGCATAGCATAGCCTCATTCCATCCACCATCATGTCTTCAAATCACTATGACATGCTTGCTAGTCGACTTGAATTCCAATTCATTAGTAATGGTCAAGCACAACTCGCTAGGGACTTCAAAACACTATACCTTCAATCCAAGTCCAAATTTACAACCCCTAGCCCTCCATCCATCTATCCATCTTACCAACAATCCATGATTCCTAGTCCTCTATCCATCTACTATCATGAGTCCCCTAACACCATCCATGACACTAAGTCACAACAAATGTCCATTAGTCATACCCATCCTAACTCTGACAAGGGAAATCAGCCATCCATCAATCCAAACCAACTATCCACGTCATATCCTATTCCTTCATTCACATCATATCCTAATCCTCCATCCACGTCATATTCTAATCCTCCATCTATGTCATATCCTTGTCATGCATCCATGTCCTATTCTAATCCTTCATCCCATCCTAGTTCTTCATCCACTAACCCTTTCCAAACCTCCATGTCATATCCTAGTCCATTACACACCAATCCATTCGAAGACACTCCATGTTTTCATGAAAACATATCTATTCATGGTCTCCAAAGTCCCATCTTCTTACCTATACTTGAGGATACATGTCAAGAGGCAAGTCCAAAGCATGACATCATATCATCACCATCTTGTCCAGATCAAAGTAGTCCATTCCATGACCCCATCTTTACGTCCATTCAAGAAGTCCTCCTAGACCATCATGGCATACCAAATACACCTATCCTTGGTCAACAGTCCATGCAAAACCATGTCATTCAAGATGAGCCTATCCCTGGTCAAGACCCTATTTTCGATCATGTCATTCCAACTGAGCCCATCTTTGATCAAGACCCTACTTTTGAAGAAGTCCAAAATGATCCACTCCTTGACCTTTATGCCCTTCATGATGAAACACTTGAAGATGACCCTCTCCAAGCTTCCAACATTGACACTACCAACAATGAGACACTTGCCTCCATGGGACACATAAATGATCTACCACTAGAAAAGAGTCTCCTAGCATGGATATATTTGCAAATGATCAAGATATAACTGAATTCAGTGGGCTCTATGACCATGACCATGAAAACGGTTTCAACATCAACTTCGAAGCACCAACAAAATCATCAGAATCTGATATGTCAGAAAATCAAACCGAAGATTTTAGTCAAAAATCTATCCAACATGTCAGTGAAGCTACAACATCCTATCAATTAGGATCATCTATCTTTGTCAGAGCAGGATTTCTTATAGATGAGAAAATTTAGAGTAAAGGTTTTCGACTAAATAATGATGGGTTAGCATCTTGCTTCCACAATAACAAGTACCCCATCGCAAACAAAAATTTTCAGAACATGAATTATCAAGGAAAAGGACTAGGCCTACATGAGCAAGGAATTATTGAACCACTACAAGTTCAAGCACATTACGGACATCAAGGTCTTGGCTATTCATCAATTGGAAAATGTAATGATGTTAGTGTTCCCTCTTCGATATTGGGGGAAAATTTATCAGGTACAAACATCAAAATGGGTGTCATGAGTAGTCCTTTTCATAAGATTGTTGCCAACACCCCTTCCCTCCACACCCCAAACCATCAATCCATCATGTATAAACCTTCTGTTTGGAACCAACAAAATTATTACAAATCCAAAATACAAAATCACATGTCAAAGGCCATGGAATCAGACAAAAATTCAAGTGGACAAATAAATCTAAAGTGGATCCCAAAACAAAATTGGTCAAGTCAAGAAAAGAATGAATCGGGCAAAGAAAATATGCCAAATCCAAAAGTCAATCAAAATTTGGAGCCACAACACAAGAGGACTCCCACATATAATCAATGTCCACCTCCTTCAAAATGGTCATCCAGCAAAACATATAAAAGTGTTGGTTCCAAACACTATCCTAATCCGACACCCAAAGTTTGGAAAATAAAAACCAATACATCCAAACATCCAACCAACACATCCATGTCCACTATCATCTGGCATAATCCTACATCCTCCTTAAATTCCAACCATCCCATGTCACAAATCCGTCGCATCTTGGCAGCAACTCTCTATCATAAGGACTCTCATGGTACTCTATTGCGATGTGCGTATTCTGATAAGGCCAACTCTAGTATCAACAAGGATCACAATGACATCAATCAAATGTATGCAAGTGTTATCATCCTAACAAGGCAACTACTTTAAAAAGGTCATTATTGGCATGTCATGGCACCAGTATCTATATCTGCACCATCAAAGGATTAAGCACAATCAGTGGTCATCTAAAGCATCAAGGCTATCCGGCAAAATGCAAAAATACAAAAAAAATGAAAAATTAGAAAAAATCATCACCTTCATGATAACCTAGCAAACAAGCATCATGGTGACACCAAAAAAATCAGAAAATATCAAAAATAGTAAAGAGAAAAAATTCATCCAATAGTGAAAACCATTCTTATGGTGCTTTGGATAAGTACCATGATGAAAACCTGACAAACAGGCATCATGTGTAGAATAAATCATCTATGTTGACCATTACACTCGGGGGCAAGTCGTCTCATCTCCCATGTCCTTCACATGACATTTCTTATGACATTTCCATCTATCCATCCAAGCTCTGTCATTTCCGTCTATTTTCCCACCTACTTTTGATAAGGACTAAAATACAAACACAGGTCATGCTTTGGGAAAAATTTTGACATGTTTATCCTTTGACCATACCCTATTCCATATCATGTCATTAACATCATAGTCTCATGTGACATTGTCCTTGACAACTATATGATAATAGTCCTCATGTCTCCTATCTTTTACAGAAGCCATCCATTGTCCTTTTATACCTATCACCCATCTTGGTTTCCCTTGTTAGTGGTCTAAAGATCCCTCGTCATCCCATCTAATCCTCAAAAAATCATTCCAAATGAAACAATATGGAAAACCCGATGCATCATCCAAAACATTCCTTAACTTTGTCCCTAGCCCTGCTACAGACTTTTATCCTCTTGTCATATCATTGTCATCCTCACGTTGTTTCAAGATGTGTCCTTCCCACGTCAAACAACGTTGTCATTGTCATCGTCACCTGTCAATCGGTATTCAGCTTGACTAGCAGCAAAATCATGGTTGTCCTTGGATTCATGTGCATCAGAATCATTCACATGCATTTGTCACAATTTTCATAAAACATCAAAAAGTCATAAAAATTGGAAAGTCCTAAAAAAAAATCCTAAAAATCATATAAAGTCCTGAAAAAAGACCTAAAAATTGAAAAAATGTCCTAAAGAAAATACAAAAACATCCAAATCAATGTTAGAATCCTAAATACAGAGTCAAAGTAATATCTTGTCAGTCCAATCAATCGCGTCAATCAATCTTTATCCCAGTCCGAACTATGTTGTCTCTATGCATTTTCTATGTAGGCAAGATTCATCTTTGAATCCCCGAGACATTGGGTCAATCTTTAGGTTTGTCAAAATAAAATCATGATTCAAACTTCTATCCTTTGGACAAAGTCTTTTGGTCATGTTGAACTAGGAGGTTTATGAGTGCACGACATAGGCAAGGCCATCAATCGATGAGCCCCCGAGGCTACACTAGGTCGGTCCATTAGGGTTCATGGAACAACGTTTTCACACATGTCAAACTTTCTTCAGATCAAGCAAATCTTCCATCAATCCCGAGAAAACAATCTATCAACCATCTGTTTCATCAACAATTGCGGTCAATTCAGCGATGGCTTGTAATCAATTTTATCAGGACAATTTAACCTGGTAAAGCTTTGGGTTCTTCTTCAAATGTGTCCTTCTGAAGAGCAACTCTCTTCATTTATTTATGCTTTTGGATGTGTCCTTCCTAAACATTGTCCTCATCATCTAGCATTTTGAAGGATTCTCCTAACTCCAAGAATTGATCTCATGGATATCAATGTCATTCAGAATGTGTCCTTCCTGAATTCAATATCGCTCGACATTTGGCAACCTTGATCTTAAAACACACTTGGCAAACACTTGGCACTTGTCTTTGGCATTTTCATCATGTTACTAGTTTTTCAGCGAGATCCCGACAATAGGATTTAGAGAAACAATGATGTCTCATGACGTTTGTCTTGTCTTTTGACACTCATGTTACTAGTTTCTCAACGATGTCCTAACTACGGGATTTAGAAAAACAATGACGTATCATGATGGCGGCTTTATTTTGTTCTTTTGGCAATCATGTTGCTAGTTTCTTGAGGATGTCCTAGAAATAAGATTTAGAAAAGCAACGACATTTCATGGATTTTCCTTCTTGCCTTTTTTTTTTTTTCTTGCGGTTGGTTATGACAAAAAGACTAGGGAAATTGCACTCTTAGTATGAGTTAGGACATTCCTTGTCTGTGACTGTCTATTTTGCAAGTGGATGACCTTGCACACCTTGGTCTATGTCATACCATGGTGTTTGTTGTCCATTTGTGTCATCTTTTTACCACCCAATGATGATTAAGAGCAATAAATATTAAATTCCTATGGTAATGTGTTGAAGGATTTGGTCTAGGAACTAACATGCATCCCATATAGGCATTGCATCCATATCATCATCCATATATTTCTCACTAACATTTCTTTGTCTCTCCATATTCTAGTCTTCTTATCCATTTTGAAAGCACACTCATGTTCCTAGAACCCGTCTGTCCTCCCGAGGGGCATACCGCAACCCTTCTCGTCATTCTTCCTCATCCTATTTTGCACTGGGGCATATTTTGACTTATTTTCTTTGCCACAATGCGACAAGCTGCATTATGACAAAGAGGGGCAAATGTAGACACATAAAAATGACCTAGACCTACAAGCTCTAGTTTTTAATCTTTTATTCCTAGCATAATTAAGACATTTTAATTATGTCCCTGACTCACTTTCGACTATTAATTAATTAATTCATGTCCCCTTTATTGTTCTTGACTATTAAATAAATAAATTTTATTTAGTTATTTAATGCGTCACTAATTATCTAAAGTCTTCCTATAATTAAATAAATTTCTTAATTTATTTAATTATCTTTGTCCACTATGTCTTCCTGATTATTAAATAAATAATTTTATTTAATTATTTTATATGTCACTATTTCTTAAAAAGTCATCTTATAATTAAATAAATTCTTTAATTTATTTAATTATTGCCACCTTCACATTCCTCTATAATTAAATAATATCTTTATTATTTAATTTCCACCTAAATTAAATAACTTTTATTATTTAATTTCTTCTAAATCTTATTTATTTAAAATAAGTCCCAGCACCTAAATTAAATAATTTTATTATTTAATTTATCCTCTTTTATTGTGCTCATTTTAAATAAATATTATTTATTTAGAATAAGTCCCACTTTATAAATTCCCTCTTTTAGTAAATAATTTAAATTAAATTATATACTATCACATGACCTCACCACTTTTGAACTAAAATAATTCAAAATTCAAAATTTCAACATCACCTCTTGAATCAAATAATTTAAATTATTATTTGATTCTCCAGCAATTTCGTTTTGTGTGCCCTGAATCTCTTGTCACATGCATTGTCAGCCCTTGATTTGATTTTCTAAAAATCAATCTTCTCCATTCATTTCAAATTTGACCTAATGTTGCCCTAACCCTAATTATGGGTTGTCATATTGAATCTTGTCCATAGATTCTAGGGCACTTATCAATATTTAATCTCATCCGTCCATACAAAATTGCATTTTCTATTAAATGTCAATTTTGTCTTCATTTTGGGATATCTCTCTCATATCTCTTGAATTTTTGAGATCTCTCTCATATCTCTTAGTCTCTAAATTTTATCTTCTTCTTCTTCATCTTGCATTCTTGCATATAGTCATCAAAATCCTTCAACATTTGCTTAGGGCTTGTCATTGTCATTAGCTTGCTCATCATAAATCTAAGGGCGAACAACATATTTCAGCAAGTTAAGAAGGTGTAATGGAGGTCAGTCATGGAGGATGAAGATATTTGGTGATATTGTTTCGTTTTATTTCCTTTTCACTTTATTATTTACTTTGGGTTTTATATTTTGCATGTGATATTGCTAACCCTAGAAAATTCCCATTATTACAGGATTTACCACCAAAATTTTCACCTCTAGAGCCAAATGGGTTTCAGGACTTGGGCAAAGGGTATTTTCACTTTAGTGAGACACCGAAGAAGAATACCATTGTAATATTTTTGTTAAAGAACATCTAATAGTATAATATATTGAACTAAAAAAATTTGTATCTAAGTGTGAGCATTCTTCCTCATATCATCAGGAAAATTTCCAATCTTCATATAACTATAAATATTAGAATTGTGTTCTTGAGTCCACATGAGCACATAGTAGAGCATCAAATTTAGGTTGAGTAGAAATAGCAGAGAGTAGAGAACGTAGAGCACAAAGTACTATTCTTTTGCACTATCATTCGAAGACACTACAAAGGTTGCGCTCACCATAGCGTCTCTATGTCGATTTTCTCTCCTAGGAATACCATCTATTGTGAAAGAGGAAAAATGATCAAGCAATGAAAAGGGTAGATCTTGATACTGAGATAGCTTATTCTTCTTGGCTTGATATGCTCCTGTAATTTGATTTATGATAAGTTCATAATCACCATGTATGCAAAGATGTTTAATATTTAAAGCAATCATGACACACAAGCCAATAATAAGGGCTTCATACTCAGCAATGTTGTCAGTGCAATGAAATTCTAATAAAAAAGAAAGAGGAAATAGCTTACCTTCAGGTGAGATTAAAACCACACCTGCTCTGCAACCAATTTGACATCTTAATCCATCAAAGTACATATCCCGCATAGGTTCATGACTTGTTGGAAGAATATTTTTATCTATAAATAAATCTAGATCGAGAAAGGAGTGAGATAAGGGAGCTTCCACCAAATGATTGTTAATAGCTTGACCCTTGATTGACTTTTGAGTTACAAAATTAATGTCGAACTCAAAAAGAAACATGACCCATTTTTCTAACCTTCCCGCAAGATTAGTCCTAGTAAATAAATGTTTAAGGAGATCACTTTTCATTATGACATGAGAACTTCAGCATGAAGAAGATAGTGTCCTAACTTCTATGTTGTAAAAATGAGAGTGAAACATTACTTCTTCATGATATAATAACACGTTTCATAATAAATTAAGATACAATTGATGTAGCAAACTACCCTTTCTTTACCATCATCATCATGTTGAGCTAAAAAAGTTGCTAAGGCATTAGATGATGCAAAAATATAAAGAAAAAAGGGTCTACCTTGTACAACCGACATTAAGATGGGAGGACTAGCCAACTAACTTTTGATAGACTCAAAATATTTCTCAAACTCATCATCCCATCATAAATGAACAACTTTCTTCAATAAACATGTGGACAGAAGGGTGTGATCAACCAACTAAGATATGAATCTACGAATTGCCTGAATCTTCCCCTATAAACTATGTAGTTGAGAGAAATCTTAGGTAGAGGGATATTTACAATCGCATCAATTTTATTCATGTTGACTTTGATTCCATGATGACAGACAATAAATTCTAAAATCTTGTTGGCATCAATTCAAAATATGCACTTAAGAATATTTAGTCTCATTTTATAGAGTTGAAAGAAGACAAATATTTTCAACATGATCTTGATGAGTTATATACTTAGCCAAGATGTCATCAACATAATCTTCCATAATTTTATGAATGAAATCGTGAAAGATAAGGTTCATCACCCTTTGGTAAGTTTCACTTACATTCTTTAACCAAAATTGTAAGACCACATAATAGAAGGTACCCCAAGGAGTAGTGAAGGATGTCTTATACTAGTCTTCCAAGTTAATACGAATTTGATTATAGCTTGAGACTCCATCCATGAAAGACAACATGGCATGGCATATAGTTGAATCCATAACCATATCAATATTAGGCAAAAAAATCATCTTTAAGAGAAGCCTTTTTTAGATCATGAAAGTTAATGCATATGCGAATAAGGCCATTAGGTTGACTAATAGGAATAATATTTGATATCTAAGGTGAGTAGTTGATAAGAAGATAAAGCATGCTTTTAGAATCTTCTCCATCTTAGTCTTAACCAACAATGCAACCTTGGGATTCATCTTTCAAATATTTTATTTAATAGGATAGGTAATAGGAACACCATCATCCACATTAGATAAAGGATCCTCATCATCAATAGTCAAAAAGGATTCTCCAAAGTACACTTTTTTATGCAAACAATACAGGAATTTCCATTTATGATGATAGGAAGGAAAATGGGAGTAGATACCTAATAAATTATAGTGCTTCTTCTAAATATAAAACATTTATAGGAACTTCATTAAATTCTACTTTACTCTCAATTAGTTCCAAATGAACTAGACTAAGAGGTTTAGAAGAAATCGTGTTGACAATCCACCATGGTTTTCACCTAGATTGTTCAAGAGAGTGGCCAAGGCACAAGTAGTTCTTATGTGGTATGCATTCTATAGGGACTTGAATTCGTTTCTCATTACACCCAAGACCCTTACACTCATAACCATACTTAGAAACAATCCTAAAGCTAGATCCATAAAGTGTTTGTAAGTACTAAGAAGGAGGTGGATCAACATAGAGAGAACCACTCCACCAGTGAGTATCATACTCATCTATGGGACCACAATAATCCTTCTTCATAGGACTAAAAACATCAGCCTCTTTAGCAAAAACATGGTTATCTTCCTCGGTTGGGGTACAATCATTCTCCTTCACAGGATCTTGATTGTTTTCCTCAGCGAGAGGACAATAATCTTTCTTAGCCGAGGTGTATGAAACAGTTGGAATGTCAAGGTGCACCAAATTGACCTTATACTCCTTGATGAAAAATTTAGAAAGTATAAGGATCCCCAATCATCACCGATACATGCATTTGATTAAGAAGAAGAAATAGAAGAGGTAGACTTAGGATTCCCTGCTTTAGGATGATCATCTTTTGGGACATCTAACTTAGGAGCAGCCTGCAAGATAGGCATTATCAAAGGAGGAGTCAACATATTAGAATATAATGAAGGGATATAATTCTTAAGAGTAGAAGAAATTGAAGCACATCTATTATTTTCTATTTCACAAAGATGAACAACATCAAGATTAGCCTTAGTTGTGATTACTTCATTATTTGCAACAAACTTTAGGGAATAATGCAAAGTAGAAGTAACTACCCCCAAAGCATGAATCCAAGTTTTTCCTAAGAGAATGTTTTAGGGTAAAGTACAAGACATAACATAAACCAAGGTGGGTATGGTAATGGCTCCTAACCTCAAAGAAAAGATAATCGTGCCTAGGGCTTGTCAACTAATGTTATTGAATCCATGAGTATAAAATGAAGACGTAGTAATAGAAGATGAATCTATCTTTATCTTAGGAAAAATTTAAATGTTACATACATTGAGAGCTAAACCAATATCTGATGGGGGTTAAATGTATCTATTTTACCTTTTATTTTCCCTTAAACTTTTTCATTTTGTATTATTTTTTGTTGCTCCTATCACCATTCGTTAATGAGCTGAAGATTTTTTATAAAATACAAGGAAAGATGAAAACATATGAATATATCAAAATCCTTTGTTTGTTTATTGATTATCTCTGTGATTTTGGTAGCATGGGATGCTTAATGGATGGCACGTGGATAAGGGCATTGTTGGAGTGGATTTGAGACCGTTCGAGAGTTATTTGTCATTTTGGATAAACTAGTGTTGAGTTGTATTTATATGTTTCAAGTTGTTATGCTGTTTTGAAATGATGGAAAAAGACTCCAAGCTATTTTCGATTATCTGTTAAGATTGTTGGCCACAAGCCGAAACAACCAAAGACTCTTATATGTTTTTATCTAGTAGTAGTTGTAAGTTTAATCAATCTATGGTATCTATAAATATGTAAGCCAAGACTCAATCTACATAGATGAT
This sequence comes from Sequoiadendron giganteum, assembly GCA_007115665.2. Classification (NCBI taxonomy): domain Eukaryota; kingdom Viridiplantae; phylum Streptophyta; class Pinopsida; order Cupressales; family Cupressaceae; genus Sequoiadendron; species Sequoiadendron giganteum. The sequence continues at coordinate 65,496,689 of CM021105.1, forward strand.
AATAATATATCGATATAGACTTTTGCTTGCGACTTAAATACTATGAAGCTATTTGAATGAACGTTGATTAGTGTGGAGTAGCTTGTGTTCATAAGCTTCATCACCGATAATCAAAGAAGGTAGGGCCCACTTCATTGATTACTTAGTGATCACTACAGTAGAATTACATCGCATGGTAATAAGTGTTTAGTTTTACATTTATTTCTCTGTGACTGGACTAGTTTACAATTATCGCTGTTTACTATTAAATGTGTACGAGTTTCATTCAACGTGTTGTATTCGATAAAAAATTATTGGTGTGATTATCAAATATGCTTGAGTAAATTTTAGTATGTTTCATTTTAGTTCTGTCATTTACTTACATTTTGTTCTTCATGTGGAATAGTAATGCTATTTACCAGTTTTTGTTAATTAGTTTATGTTGCAGACTGTTTTGATATAGGCTCCTATCAAAGAACTGATAGGAGATTTGAGAGATAGATTGTAGAATAAATATAGACTAAGCAATTACATTCATTCACACTCAGCTTGCTAGGTTCAGCCCTTAGACAAACAGCCCCAATATCTTTCATAAGTTCACAACCCCAAGATTGACATTGAGGAGTAAACTAAGGAAATGATAAAACTCTCAAGGATTGATTCAGACCCATCTACCCAAAGTAAGATAGAATTACAAGGATAGTTTTACCCATAATACCGGCCATAGTTTAATCCAATCATTTTAGCATTATTGTCGGGGAAAGGTATTAAAGGCCTAAAATCATAGCTAGTTGAGTTAGGACCAATACATCAAGAGGAAATCATATACAATTGTTGATCTTGTTAAGGTTAATACTCCTTATTTGTGTTGTTATAAGTCATTTAGGTGCATGAATCGTAGTAGGGATAGTAGAGGGAGATTTATTAGAAAAGAAAAGGGAAGTAGCTCACAACTCGAGAAACTTAAAAACAAATCAAAATCATCCATTGAGGGATCACAACCCAAAGAATTGCAAAATAAGTCAAAGCCATCCATTGAAGGAAGTAGTTCAACACATGATAAATTGAAAATTAAATTACAACCATTAATTATGCATGCTTCACCTAAGTCTGAATTAGTCAAACCATTGGTTGTATATCCATTACTAGAGAAAGAGTTACCAGAACCTGATATCAAGAAGTGTGTTATTGAGTCTACCATTGTCAAGACACCTGCAGGTACCTGTCTTGAGTCTTCTAAAATATTACGAAAAAAGGTTGAAATATTTTTCCAAGAATCTTACAGGTCTGAAGCTGGTCCATTCTCAAAAACCCATAAGCCATTCAAAACTTGCTTTACCCCTTGGGCATTAGACGTCATGAGTGATCCCAACAACAATAACAATAACAACAACAACAATGATGCAAGATAATTATCCCACAACAACCTGACCACTTTTGAATTCCCCATTACGCATCCTGAAGAGGATGCTCCTATGAAAAATATTTATCTCTTCTTTACCATTTTTTCGTGGTCTTTCTATTAAGGATCTTGATATGTTCTTGTTTGAGTTTGATGTGTTGTGCCACAGTTATGACTATTAGAGTGACACACGGAAGCTCAAGTTATTCCCAGCCACATTGAAGGATGCAACCTTACGTTAGCTCATGAACCTCAGGAATATCAGAACATGGGAGGTCATGAAGGAATTATTTTTGAGAAAATACCAAGAATATTGTAAGACGAAAGAGGTTTGGGATGAAATATTTCATATGACGCAAAAAGAAGACGAGTCCATGGAATATTACCTCGAATGCTTCATATTCAGTTTCTAATGATCATGACAATAGGGGCTTACTCCTGATGTTTTTAAAATGTTGTTTCTTAGAGGAATAAGAGATTATACTATGGAGGCATTAAATTTAATAAGTAAAGGGAACATCTCTAAAATGGACTTTGACGATATTTGTGACATTTGCAATAACTATATGAGGTCTCAATGCTTGGGAAGGAACTATCCAAGTAAGCCTTATGCTCCAAGAAATGCAACGGGTAGAATAAAGAATGAAATAGGAAATTTACTTGAGGATCTTAAAACTAACTTGTTAAATCATATATGTAAACAAATAGACACTCTATATACCCGTAGGAAGCAAGAGGAAGCTGAAAATGCCTTAGCGGTGTTTTCTCTGAATTTTAGTGAGGATTCCCCTTACAATAGGACAAAAATTTCATCCTTAGAAGAAGTTAGTAAAAGTTTTACCTTATGGCCTTTCCCCGTAGGCATGCTTGATATGGAATATTATGTGGAACTTTTCTATTACATGGCCCATAGTCAACCTTTTCCACCTTGAGTAATGCACCCTGGCATGAAAAATGATTATCTTGATTCGAGACCTAGCCAATCTAATTCTTTTTCCAATTAGACTGGATGGTATGGGGTTTGGCAAGAACCTCTGTAATACCCTCAATGGATGCCACAATACTAGTATGCTTCACAACTGTGGCAATAGGCATGGAGGCCACAATCTTCACCATATCAATTGCCTTATCCATCACAATCACAATTTCCAACTCCTCCCATGGTCAACCCATATCAACAACTGCAACAATTTCTTCTGCCCATACCATCATCATCTACTTAGCCAACCAATCCAACACAACCACTGAAGCCTACACCAATTCCAACCCAACCAAACCTAAATCCCAATAATAAGGCAACCCAACCCATGTATAATAATGAGGCAATAGGTTACTCTACTTATCCTGTAAATACAATATAATTAGATGAAGTTCAATTAAGATTGGGGAAGGCCCTTCAAGGGTCTACCATCACTGAATTTAATGAAGAACCTGAAGTAGATCCATTGAAGGAACCTCCCTTTCCTAATCGATTTTAGTTTGAACCAATACAAAGGGAAGTCTCTCAACCTAAATTTTATTTTGTTAATGAGTTACACAATATTAACATCAAGATTCTATTTTTGTAGGATATCAAGGACATTCTCGTCTATACAAAAATAGTTTGAGATCTATGTACTCGAAAGCAAAAGAGGAAACAAGATCTGAAGACTACCCAAGTTATTGGACAGCTAGCAGACCTCATGCTTGGGAACATAATGATTCCTAATTACTCAGATCCAAGGAGTCATGTCATCAAGGTATCTATTGGTAAAGTTGGCATTCCTAACACCCTTGTTGATTTGGGTGTTGCAATTAATGTTATGACAAATGAAACAAAGGAAAGATTGTCACTAGAAGGACTTAGACCTACTCCCACAGTTCTTCAAAAGGCAGACCAATCTTTGGTCAAACCAAAGGGTATGATTGAAGATGTAGCCTTTCTATTGATTCATGGGAATACCCAACTAACTTTATGGTTTTGCAGCCAAACATTAAGCTGGGAGGATACCCCTTGATATTGGGATGACCTTGGTTAGTGGATGTGGATGCATTCATCAATTTTCAGTCAAGAAACATGGTCCTTTCTAATGGTGAGCACACAAAACAATTGACTTTATACCCACCAGCACAACCCTTGTTGGAGATGGAGGATCCAATATGGGTTGATAGTGACTTGGATGAGTCATTGCCCATCTTGACAATTGATCAAGTTGTAGATATGGAAGAACCTACCGAGAATAATATTCTTATTAATTTTCTTTAGAATATATATGCATCTAAAGAATCTTTTTAAAGCATGGTTCTTCATTCAGGTATAAATACTCCTTGTCCTTTTGGAAACTTTCCATTGGTAGGTAGCTCATAATTTGTTCAACACTTTGTCACATTGCATCAGTTGCTACCTCATAATTTTTTGTGTAGTTCATTTTTATCTTTTAGAAATTCTAGCAATATGTCATCCACCTCCCAACTACTAGCCATTAACTCACCTGCACAAATAGAAACCATGGAAATTTTGCCTAATCATACATTTAATATTAATCCACATTTAACCACTAAGAAAATCCAAGATCTTATTGCCATGCTTAGAACTAATAAAGATGCATTTGCTTGGGAATGCCAAGATATGTATGGCATTCATCTTGACACTTGCACCCACCATATTTACATTGAATAAGGTAGTCATCCAATTAGGTAACCACAGTGACAACTCAACCCCATCTTGCGTGAAATAGTTAAAGAGGAGTTACAAAAACTATTAAATGTTGGGTTTATATATCCTATTTTAGATAGTCAGTGGGTCTCTCCTCTAGTTGTGGTTCCTAATAAAAATGGTAAGTGGATAATTTGTATTGATTATAGAGAACTCAATAAAGCTACTAAAAAGGGTCACTTTCCATTGTCGTTTATTGATCAAGTATTGGACACTCTTGCAGGTAAAAAGTTCTTCTCTTTTTTGGATGGGTTCAACAGCTACAACCAGATTCACATTGCACCTGAGGACAAGGACAAGACTACTTTCACTTGTTCTTGGGGCACTTTTTCCTATAACTTTTTTCCATTTAGCTTATGTAATGACCCTACCACTTTTCAAAGGGCAGTTTTGAGAATTTTTGCAGATCTTGTAAATGATTGTGTTGACATGTATATGGATGATATTACTGTCCATGGAAATACTTATGAAGAGGCTAAAACAAATTTAGAAAAGGTACTTAGACGTTGTATAGACACTAATTTATCATTAAGTCATGAAAAGTGCCATATGCTTATGATAAAGGGGATATTACTTGGACATTATATTTCTTCTAAGGGTATTCAAGTCGATCCCAAAAAGATACAGATCATTCAGGACTTGCCTACACCCACTAGCCAAAAGGATGTGCGTAGTTTTCTAGGCCATACAAGGTACTATAGGAGGTTTATCCAAAATTTTATTAATATTGCCTCCCCTTTGTTTGCTTTGTTAGCAAAATATGTCACTTTCTCTTGGACACCAAAATGTCAACAAGCATTCAAAACCATTAAGAATAAGCTTGTAACCACACTAGTACTCAGAGGTCGAAACTGGGAACTGCATTTTCATATTCACACTGATGCCTCAGATTGTTCCATGGGGGTTGTCCTTGTGCAAAAAGAAGATAATATCCTCTACTCCATTTACTACATTAGCAAGAATTTCACAAGAGCTAAGGTAAATTATACAATAACTGAAAAAGAGATTTTAGTTGTTGTTTATGCAATGAATAAGTTTCATCATTATATTACTAGATATTAAGTGTTTGTTCATATTGATCATTTTGTAATTCAATTTCTAATGAATAAACCTGTTGTAACCGATAGGGTTATTAGATGGTACCTTAGTTTTTCTTCAAGAATTCGACATTACTATACTCTGATAAGCTTGGTCATGAGAATGTGGTTGCAGAGTATTTTTCCAAGTTACAATAGCAAGATGATGAACTAGTTCTAATTGATGATGCCTTTCCAGATGAACATCTCTTTGCTATATCATCAAAGAGCCCATGGTACGTTGACATGGAAAACTACCTGGTTACTTACAATTTCCCACCTCATTTCTCTCTGAGGGAACACTAAAAGCTGGTCAGACTCAGTGGTGATTATACATGGATCAATGGATTTCTTTTTTGTCGTGGCCTTAACAATATTATGTATCGATGTTTGCCCAAGGATGATTTCTTCAACATACTTCATGCATGCCACACAAAACCTTGTGGAGGACATTTTGTTGCTCAAAGAACTACTCAAAATATCTTAACTACAATCTACTATTATCCTACACTTCACAAGGATTGTAAACGTTACATTCAACACTATGATAAATGTAAGTGTATGGGCCACCCCATGTGCTCAGATGAAATGCCCCTATATCCTTAGTTGTCCATTGAGCCTTTTGAAAAATGGGGACTTAATTTTGTTGGACCTATCAACCTGCCATCTTAGAACAAGGAATACATCCTTGTGTGTGCAGATTATGTAATCAAGTGGGTTGAATTTGTTGCTTTGAAGCATGCCAAGGACACAAAGGTAGTTGACTTTCTATATTCTAAGATTTTTACCCGGTTTGGTGTTCCGCATGAGATAGTTACAAATCAAGGTCCATAATTTACATCTAACCTCATTTTTTCTCTAGTTCATGAATATGAGATTTGACATCACAAGTCTTCACCCTACTATCCTCGAGCTAATGGGCAGGTTGAAGTCACCAACCAAGAACTCGAGAACATTCTTATAGACAGTTTCCCTCCATAAAAAAGACTAGGCCACGTGACTTCTTGAAGCCATGTGGGTTTACCACACTACATGGAAAACCACCACTAGTTTGACACCTTACAAGCTTGTCTACAGTAAAAAAATTGTTCTTCCTATTGAGTTTGAGGTAAAAACTCTTTGCAATGCACTCCAACTGGGTATGAACTTGACTAATGCATATAAAAACAAATTGCACAACTTCACTCATTGGATGCCAGCAAGCACTCTTACATGCAGAGATTATCTAGAAATAGTGTGCTCTCTGGCATGATCATTTCATTCAACAATGATCATTTCAACCAAGTGATTGGGCACTCTTGTATGACTCCCGTTTCCAAGATTTTAAGAAAAAATTCCACGCCTGGTGGCTCGAGCCCTATGAAATTGAGATGTTCTATGACAATGGGGCAGTCAAGCTTTGCATGTTGGACTCTGATTGCATGGCTTTAGTTGTCAACAGTCACCAGTTGAATTTGTACAAGAGGCCTCTCTCAAGGGAAGATTTTGTCTCGAATTTTCCCAAGGAACTCCATCTACTTGATAGGGTTCCTGTGGCCTCTCCCAGTACCTTTTAGGTACTCTTCAAAATGTTTTAAAATATTTTAAAAAATGCAATAAATGATCCAATAATGAAAACCTCTAGGCGTTGTTGGCCAGTTAACATTTGAAAACTAGATTCTAATGGGTGTTAACTGCTAAATAATCTTAGGGGTGAAAATCAATTTCTCAGCAACTTTAGGTGGTGATAGGGTGAAAACCAGGCTACTGGTGGTTTATCATCAAGATTTATATATTTTTAAAAAGAAAAACTCTACAGGTACACAACTTTGCCTTCCTATCACTTATGTGCCAAGACTCATTTTTCTATTTGAATCGTAGTTGTTTGGATGATCGGGCCTTCATCTCCACACACTTGAGGGTTTCCTCTTATTATTCTCCACACCCATTTCCATTTTTGGATTGCTCTCACCTTCCATTGTGCTACATTCCGCCAGCTTCTTGTGTGACTTGGTTCTTGTCTTTTTCGGACAGGAGCCTTTGTCACTTGGTTTTGTTTGCTTCCGCCAGGTGGTGTTTGCTTCCTCAATGGTTTTTTTGGCCCCCACTTAACATTAGGCACTATGATTATGTTTCATGGTCCATTCACATGCTCTTGTTTCCTACATGTCAGGGTATCATGCATTTCGATCATCCCCTCACCATGCTCATTTTGACTTGTGGCAGACTGCCAATTGTACTTCACATTTGTTATGATGGCTATGGTTCACCTGATGTATTTCTCTAATACATTATCTTATCAACCCCATGTGACACCTTCGATCTCAGCACTGATATTGCCAGGCTAGCTATTCCACGTAAACACTGGCACCATTTTCTTCCAACTCCATTCTTCAATTTGTCATACTTGCTTCCACTTCACCGTTTCGTACCATCGATGATCATTGGTATTGGTATATCTTAGTTTTTTTCTTTTCCTTGTTCTTTTATTTAATATTATTCTTTTCATTTAATGAGTGGTGATGTATCCCATGAACGGGTCACATGCTTAGCTAGGGGGAGTTTTCATGTCATAAGCCATGTCATGTCTTAAATCGTCACATCATATCTTTGCCATATCCTTCTTAGTATGTTGTAATCCATTATTCCCTGATATTGCTTATTTAATGTCATTATTACTATTATTTATTGGTGTAACTGTAAGTTGCTATGATGACATCAGTTTAAACCAATCTTTTCAAACATTGCAACCTACCTTCTAAATTTAATCACCTGTTAACCTCTTCTCGTTTAAGTTGCATTTGGTATCTATGTGTAGAGACTTAAATAAACATGATTGTTATCATGCATTTGATTCTGATAAATTAACATCATTTCCTCCTAAATCACTTTCGAATAATCAATTAATTAAATAATCAATATTATTTAGTTAAATTCATCAATTTCTACAATTAATCAAATAATTAACTTTATTAGATTAATTCACCTTTCTTCTGACTAATTTTCATCATATTTAATTTAATTAAATCCTCCTAAAAGTCCTCTCATTTGATTAAATAAATCAATTTATTTAAATCAAATGTCACAATCCCCTAACCCATCCAAGTTAATTAATTTTGAATTAATTAACCCTAAGCTAACTACTAATCATCATTAGAAAATCCTATAGCTTTTAACTCCACCTTGGTTGATTCAACCCATGGTCAACTAACCAAGTTGCACATGAAATTCATTTATTTTAATTATCTAATTACCCCATTTATCCTCACAATGGCATATTCCAAGGAATATTCCTCCCACCCACCTCTTCAATCAATTCCCTCCAAAAGGCTTTAAATACCTCTTACAAAAGCATTTACTCCTTCTTACATGCCATCTTGTCCCTTAAATTCTCTTACACTCTCAACAAATTTCTCTTACATCTCCAACCACATTCATTTACTTCTTGCATCCTTTCAAATCTTCAACCATTTTCATTTATTTCTCTTACATCTCCTTTACTCTTCACATTCCCCAAAATGTGTTTCATCCTCATCCAATATAATTGTCACAATCCCATTGGCTCCCCTTTTATCCCACATTCACCAATTTCTCTCATTCTTCAACCCTTGAGTCCTATAAGTAGAGGTTTTCTCTACACAATATGGATCCAAAATCTCAAGCAAGTTTACTATACGCATTTCTTACTCACTTCATTACATCATTTAGCTAGTTTTCTCATACTTTAGAATCACTTTCATACTTTGAATCATCTACATCATTGGAGCTTATCAAAGGGATTGGAAAAGGTCTTATTTCCACATCAAAGGAGCACCAATCCCCCTATAGGATGAAGGTTTAGTTGTTTTGAATTGATTGCATGCTATCTATAATTTTTTTGTGCTTTCATTTTCATGTTTTCATCTTCATTTTGGCTAAGAATCTCATAGGGAATAATTGATTTGTGTTTCTAACATGATTAACTAGTGTTTTTTGGTCTTGTTTTAGCAAATTGTAGATTTGGTGTTCACATTTTGGCACTAGAAGGAGGGCTAACCAATTTATTTTGACCAATTTTGCTTGAAATTAACATTTTTTTGCAGTTATAGGAAGGCAATGTCGCTTTTATTTCATACAGTGCCACCTTTGCATTCAGTGTTACCTTTTTTTGCATTCAAAACACCACCTTCGCTTCCAGCATCACCTTTATCATGTTGCGTCACCTTTACACATTTTGTTGCATCGCCTTTATAGGAGAGTCACTTTTTCTTCTCGAGAAATCTACTGAATTTTGCTCTCTGACAGAGTGTCGCCTCTATTATAGCACCACATTTGTGCTCTTTTTCCTCTATAAAGCACCGCCTTTGTTTTCACCAGAGCATCACCTTTGCATTCAGTGTCACTTTTGTCAACCCATAGAGCATCGCCTTTGTCACCAATCGCTGCCTTTGTATTTTGAGGATGAAAATCAACTTGGAGACCTAAAAGCATTTTTGAATGCTCTTTGTAATAGTTTAGGCCTTTCAATTCTACTTTTCATTTTTCTTAAGGACCAACTAGCATTACTTTGGGCTTAAAATTTACCACCTACTTAAATATTTTCAAAGTTGGGTCCTAAAATTGAACATTAGAAACTTACTAAACTTTTCTTTGTGGGCTAAAATTGAATAAGACAAACTCACACTTAGCTTGGTGCTTCAAAATGAATTCATCATTTCTTTGAAGGCTAAAATGAACAAGTGCTTGAATTGTGTGATCTTGTCTTTGACGCATTTTGAGTACGCATCCTCTCCCCTTGTGCTTCGTGCAATCTTGGGTGAAGAGAAACACTCAAGGTGTATTTTTTCTTGCTTTTATGCATTTTAGGTGTGTATCCTCTCCCCTCACACCATTTGTGATCTTGGGTGACAAAAAACACCTTGTTTCTTTTTGCACATTTGTTTTCAAATAAAATTGCTACCTTTAGAGGGGCCTGCCTAAGAGACACATCCGAAAGGAGAACTCGAAGGTAACTCCAACTGGATTTTTCACTCGAGCTGGTATATAAATGGATAAGACTAAACCATCAAGTCCTCATGGTAAGTAGGCCTTATTCGTACAGTGTCATTCAGAATGGGGTACTACTGTAAAAATTATAAGAGCCCCTAGTAGGATTAGTTAAAGCCTTAAGTGGCTTGTTGGACGCTCGCAAGGTGCCATGTCCCCGAGTATCTGAACTAAGAACTAACTTTTTTAGTGACCAAAAACCTTTATGCTTGCTGGTGCAAGAACATCATTCTGAAGTTGCCTCACATTTGTACTATTTAAAGTTAAAATGGAAAAATCCTTGGGATCTCTGGATCCCTAGGATTTTAAGATTTGGTGGTCCTGAGAAGTGTGTGTCGTGGAGGGGAGCCAGTGTCACCAAATCTCTAACTATTCACTTTTTCTTAGTGTTTAGAGAAATTCGAGTGGGGAATCAACAAGTAGTATCTTCATCCTAGGATTGTACAATTTGTGAGTCAATCAAACACATTGCTTGGATCTCAAACATTGAAACAAACATTAACAAATCATCAAAATTTCAAACCCTTTGGGAAGAGTGAATATCTTTGAAGGGTACAATTATTACTACTTGTCCCTAGGGATTTTATCCTTAGAGGCTTCTAAATATTTGGGCTCATATCTCAATTTACTCTCTTCAAATCCAACCTAGGGAAACTATGGTCTTGACTCTTTGATTTTCACATAATGGACCTTTTGGAATGAAAAGGAGTTAAGACATAGACATTTAGTTTGGAATTTAAATAAGATGTGTTGATGTGGTAAAAATAATCCATTTAATAAAGATAAAAATATAATTGAACCCCACATGTATTTTTTCTCATGATTTCCCACAAAATCAAGATTCTAAAATAAAATTATTTATGCCATCACTTCAAGTTTAGGAGTCACACTCAAAAGGCTATAAGAAGATACATTAGAAAGTGAAACCTAAGATAATACCATAAGATAAGTAAAAAGGTTACAAGGTTTTATAGACTTATCCCATTGAACAATCTGGACATGTATTCTCAGTTTGAACCCCTCATTTAAAGTCAAACATTGGTCTTTTAGATTTGAACACTTTATAGGGAATATCATGTTCTTCAACACCTTAGCCTTGTAAATAAAGTCTCTCTAGGTTAATTTAGGATCAAAACCAACACCTCCATTTGTCACAATATTTATCAAAACCCATCTCACAAACAACTTTTAGAAATTTGGAAAAATCATCTATGCTAGACTTTTGGTAAATCCTTAAATCAAAATCAAAATCATCTTGTTTGGCTAGGTGTGTGGGAATGAATCATTTCTCACACATTTAGTTAAATTAGCACCCTTTTTGAACAAGTTCACCCCAATATCACATCTTGGGATCTATAAGTCCGTTATCCAAATCAAACCAATCAATATCAAAAATCTTAAGGTCTAGTATTGATCCAAAGTTCTCAAAAGTTCAAACATCCACACCATTCATCCTTCATTTATCACATCATCATCATTTGATCCTCAAACATCCTAGAATTTATTTTGTGTACCTAAAGTTTAGATCAATCAAAGGAGTTATAGGTTCACCTCTCATATTCCTAAAAGTTGATCCCAATTTTATGGTCCAAACAAGGTCACAACACAAGAAGATCATGGATCAGAACAAAGAAACATCAACCTCAAGTGATTTGAGTCAAACAACATCGAAATTCAACCCTAGGGTATCTATCAACCCTCCACTTAATCCCCCTCAACTACCACAAGATCCTCAAGAGGGAGGTTGTCAAGTGCAAGATGTCACCAGCAACTTCCAAGGGATGTCCCAAGATGAAATACTTGAACTAGTCTAAAATCTCAAAACACGCAAACTTGTCAACACAGTCATGAGGCTAAATCCCACACAATACATGTTGGCATTGGCAAACGAAGGGGCTAAACTCCCTTTCAATTTTGATGTGAGAACTATTGTTGAACAACCTTTTGGGAATATGCCACAAACATCATTCGCACCTTCATTACCAAACATCATCCAACCAATCATACAATCACCATCATCTCATGTGTCGAGTCAACCAATGATCACCAAGGGAATCTCATTACTCCAATCCCTTCAAGGGCATCCACTTGTCAACAACCATAATTTTTAAGCAAACACGATCTTGGGTATGCCTAGCACCGTCCCACAAGACCCTAAACATCCATATGTGCCACTCATTTTCCATGATAAAAATAATCCTTCCACCTTTTCCGCAACACCAACATACCCTCTCGATACACAAAGCTCTCTCCCCAATGTATCACAAAGACAAGTGGATTTATTTGGACGAGTGGGAACTTTCAATGTTTCATTCTCACTTCCACCAGGAAATAGATCTCAAATATTCCCTCCATTCCCTATCTTGACATCATTGTCCACACCCATTCAAGGTATAGGGCCAATCCAAAACTAATAAAATAAAATCAATCCCCCAACCATAAATCAATTTAATACATCTATCATACCAAATTCCCCAAGCATGCCACTGATATCACAACACCAAGCGGCACCAATCCAAATCTCTCAACCAATCATCACATCATCTACAACACCCCAAACATCCCAAAATCTAGTCTCCCAAGGACTAAGCATATCGACCATACCATCCACCACACAACCCCTTATCATCACTCAAAAAACACCTCAACAACCACCTCAACAAACGCTTGCCACCTCATCTCACACCATCCCACAAAATCCCCCACCTCCACCTCTGAATCCAAATATAGAAAATCAGTATAGCATCACACTACAAGCTACACAACAATCTTACCAAAAGGCCTTGCAACAATTTCAAGCTCAAGAACAAGTGCAATCTCAAGCACAAGCCCAAGCTCAAGCACAATATTTGCTACAACAACAACAAGCTACACAACAGGCACAACAACAAGCACAAGCACAAGCCCAAGCTCAAGCTCAAGCTCAAGCCCAAGCACAAGCCTTGTTACAACAACAATCCTATCAAAAAGCCTTACAATAGCATGCACAACAACAAGAATTAATAGCGCAACAACAACAAGCCCAACAGTAGGCATTATTGGCCCAATAACAACAACAGCAATAGCAAGCCCAACAACAAGCATTATTGGCACAACAAAAACAACAACAAGCATACCAATAGGTGATGCTTATGTAGTAAAGCTTCCAACAGCCTTTCACAAACACATAGAAAAATGCCTTAAATCTTAGCACACAAGCCACCCCATTTGTCACCCAACTAACCATACCATCCCAAAACACATACATCCCACCACTTTATCCACAAAATGATCTATTCACACAAATCAAGTTGCTCTCATAACAAATACAGGACATACAATCAAGAAAGATAAATAAATCACACACACAAGGAAATTTGTGCCCTTATCCGTTTGATAGGACCATTGCTATGGTTCCATTTCCACCAGGCTTCAAATTATCGAATTTTGATAAATACCGAGGAAATAGAAATCTTGAAGATCACATTAGGGAATTCCATGTACAATGTATGGAAGTGGCATATGGTGATTCTTATCTGATGCAACTCTTCCCTCGAAGCTTGGTTGGTCTAGCAATGGAATGGTTCTCCCACCTCCCCCTTAGAATCAAAAAGTTCCAAGAAATCGTGGACTTGTTCATAGAAAATTATTCATTTAACTTGGGCATGGAAGTGATCTTAGAAGAATTTCTGGCCTAAAATAAGCCAAGGGGGGAAGATTTGTAGCCTTCTTGCAATGATGGTGATCCAAGGCCAGCAAAAGCAAATGGTTTATGTCGGAAGAATAACAATTCGAAATCATCATCTCCAACCTTGAAGGGACCTTGTCCTTTCATCTAAAAATGCAATGCATAACAATGTATGACCAATTGATCCCCAAAGCGCTCAACATCGAAAGATCCCTTATAGCACAAGCAGGCACACCCATGTACCAAGACAATTGACCAACGACGAGTTACAATGATAAACCTTGCTCATGGGATAAAAACAAAAACATCACCAATGATGGTCTTGTGGATGCCAAAGTTGTTATCAGTGCCCCAAGGCCAAATATGCAGTAGAAAACATACACACAACCACAAAACACCGCGCAAACCAACACATCACAACAACAACCCAACAATCAAGTGGTCAACAACATGAATGCTCAAGGGGGACCACCCCCAAATAAAAAATTCCCACCAAAATGAAAATATACACCACCTGGGGAGCCCATTGAATTTTTCATGCAACAGTTAATAACCATTGAACAACCAGTTGGGAATTAAGATCTCAAAATATACATGAATCCAATGTCGGATCACGATAAAGGAAACAACAATGTAAAAGGAAAGTACGCCAATGTAAACCACATCTACAACCATGTTGTCACATCCTTGGATGAATGGGTAATAGTTGTCATTATCAAAGGACCTAGAGAAGAGTGTGGAGTCACCACATAGAGTGGAAAAATTACTATCCCAAGACCTTCACCACCACCCAAGGTGCTAGCCACCAATCCAAAGTCAAACTCTAGTGGTTATAGTGTCTTAGAGAAATTCAAAAAGACCCCCGCCCAAATCTCCATCATGGAGTTGCTAAAAATATCCCCCACACATAGGGACATCCTAGAGAAGGCATTGGTTGCATCCTCCATCCCCAAAGACCTTGATATAGACCAGTTTCAAGCTATGGTCAGACATATCACTACACCGCATCTCCTCACATTTTTTGAGCAAGATCTCCCAACCCAACCATCTCATAACCGTGCACTCCACCTGGAAGTCTTAGTCCATAAGAACAAGGTCAAAAGGGTCTTGGTGGATGGGGGTGCAGGTTTGAATATTTTTACCCTCTAGTTGATCAAGAATTTAGGTTTTTTAGAAGATGTTATCAAAAAGGGAAAAGGTACCACCATCAGGGCCTATGACAATCAAGAACAAGTGTCCCAGGGCACCATTCAACTCCCCTTCCAAGTGGGGCCAAAAATCATGGAGACCACTTGTTAGGTCCTTAACCTGAACTCCCCAACAATATTCTCCTAGGGCACCCATGGATCCATGGGATGCAAGTTGTCGCATCCACATTCCATCAATGTGTAAAACTCCCTTACCAGAATCAAGAAGTCACAATCCATGGTGACCCTGAACCCTTTATACTATTGCAAAAATCTAGAGGCCAAGTATTACAAGATCCCCCAAGTCCCAAAAAATGAAGGACCCACATCCCCTTATGTCGACCCATCCACTTTAGCCTCCACTTCTGAGACAAATACACCTATCATTCAAAAAATCCCAGATGTCGAGGTTGTAATCCAAGATAATGGGTGTGGGGACTATAAATTGAAAAAGAGTGTTTTTGTGATAGGAGAGTTACCTCAATCTCCTAGATCTCATGGGAAACCACAACCAATTGACACAACATCTCAAACCTTCAAATCTAAACCTACCATCTTCAAAAAGTGGGGAGATCTAAGCAAATAAGTGGTGGATGAAAAATATGTATCAAGCCTGTTGTATCAAGATGAAAGACCTATACCCGAACTTCCCATGGAGGAAAACAACAAGGGTCTACAATTAATGTTTGGTTGGGGCTACAACAAAAATGAGAAACTCAAGCAAAATGGCAATGGCCTATTAGAACCTATCATTCCTGAGAAGTGCCTTAAGAATCTTGGCCTTGAATGTACCCCTAAGAAGATAACCATACTTGGAAAAGGTGCTACGGTCAAAATAGTCAAAGCTTCCCCATCGGTACCTATGTCACTTAGCAGTCCCTTTGAGGATCCCATCACTGGTTTACCCATTCTATTTGAGGATTCCTCTCTCTTTGTGATCACTACCATGTCTTTCGAGTCAAATACCCAAGCCACCGAATTAAGACTCGTTTACCCTCAACTCATTGATTATGACCAATGAGGACCACCAATCTTAGATACATTCAAAAATGATGAGGTTCTCTTAGAATTCATGGGAGTAAGGAATGAGCTACCATATGGTGATCACAAAGTAGGGTTTGACATAGAGTTGGATATGCATGCATACTATGGGGAAACGATTGAATCTCTTAGTCGCAAAATTGAAAATCTAAGAGTAACGCCTAGATCTTTAAGTGAAAACCACACTATGGCACTTTATGATCCTAAAAAAGTAAAAATAAAGGATGTTTTCAATGGTGGAAACCTCTCTGAGGCGTCAAAGGATGAGAGATTTAATTTTCCCCTTAGTGCCATCCATCTAGAAAAATCAGCAGTACTAGTAGAAAAGTACAAACCAATGAACTTGGGAACTGAGGAGACCCTGCACATCACTTTCTTTGTCGAGTCACTCTTGACCGAGGAGCAAGAAAATCTAGCTACCTTTCTAAAGGAAAGGAAATTGAATTTTTCATAGACATATGTTGACATGCCAGGCCTGATCCAGAGGTAGTGGTCCATCATCTAGCAATCTATCTAGAGGCGAAACTAGTAAGACATAAATTGAGAAAGATACATCCACAAATCGTCTTATTGGTCAAACTTGAACTAAATAAACTCCTTGATGTTGGCTTCATACGACCCATTGATTATCCTAAATGGGTTTCCAACCTTGCACCTATTACCAGGCCCACTGGGTGTATTTGAATTTGCATCGACTTCAGGGACATAAACAAAGCATGCCCTAAAGATGATTTCCCTCTTCCTAACATAGACATGATTATAGATCTGATGGCAGGACATGAAATGTTATCACCAATGGATGGGTTTTTTAGGATACAACCAGATTATGATCACCAAAGATGACCAACATAAGACAACCTTCACTTGTCCATGGGGCACCTATTGTTGGAACATGATGCCATTTGGGTTGAAGAATGCTGGAGCTACATACCAAAGGGCTATGACTCTATTTTTTTGTGACATGATCCAAAAAATTTTAGAGGACTATGTGGACAACATACTAGCCAAATCAAGGAAGCTTCAAGACCACATATCAATGTTGGGACCAATCTTTGATAGATTGGAAGAATATAAGGTATGACTCAATCCCAAGAAATGTGTCTTTAGCATCACATTAGGAAAGCTCCTAGGATATATTATATTAATGAGAGGAATCAAGATAGACCCTATAAAACTCAAATCAATCCTCAACATGGAAGCACCTCGAACACTAAAAAAATTAAGGGTTTTGTAGGGAAGGCTTCAATCAATCTGCAAATTCATAGCACAGTTAGCAGATAAAACCATCCCATAATCTCATCTCCTTCACAAGGGAGTGGCTTACAAATGGGACAAGAAATGCGATCAGGCATTTAACCAAATCAAAGAATACTTGGTAACACCACTAGTCCTCATTCCACTAATCAAAAGCAAACCATTGATCCTCTACATATCAGCTACGACAACAACTCTTGGTGCTCTTCTAGCACAACATGATGAAACAAGGAAAAAAAGAGTTATCTACTACATCAGTAGAGCCTTGGTGGCACATGAGCTAAACTACACATTCATTGAGAAATCTTGTCTTGCAATAGTGTTTTCCTCATAAAATTTTAGACACTACATGCTTTCTCATCAAATAAAGATCATTTCCAAGATAGACCCCATAAAGTATCTAATTTCTAAAGCAACACTCATAGGATGAATGGATAAGTGGGTCATGATCTTGATAGAATATGGCATTGAATATGTGGAATGAAAAGCCATCAAGGGATAGGTAATTGTAGACCAATTGGCCAAGGCACCTATATATGTGGAGAACCCACTGGTATTAGAATTTCTAAATGAGTCGATTTTCAACCTAAGTGCAATAGACCATTGGAAGGTATACTTTGATGGATCATATACTCAGCATGGGTCAGGAACAGGAATCCTCTTTATTACACCACAAGGGGATTGTATCCCAAAATCATATAGGTTGTCTTTCCCTTGTACTAATAACATTATAGAGTATGAAGCCCTTGTTATAGGACTTCAGATTAGAGTACAATGGAAAATCATGGAACTCAAAGTCTACAGGGACTCACAACTAATTATCAATCAAGTCAATGATGAATACCAAACTAAAGATGATAAACTTACCCTATATAAAAAGTTGGTGGAGGATCTCAAGGAATTCTTCATTGACATAACATTTGAGTAGATACTAAGGGTAAACAATAGAGCAGCAGACACTATGGCTATAATTGGATCATTGTTAGATATCCCATGAAATGTCCATAAACATTAATTCCTTGTAGAGCAGCTTCTCGTACTAGCTTTCGAGGTACTAGAATCTAATTTCATGTGCAAAATCGTTGGTCCCGATGATCCTTCATACCACAACATATTCACCTACTTGAAAATAGGAGTCCTACTCATCGACATCACCCCAAATCTTAAAAGGACCTTTATCAAAAATTCATCCATTTTGTTAACTTAGGTGACACCCTTTACTGTAGAATTATCGAAGGAACTCTCTTGTGATGCCTTAACCCCAAGGAAGTTTTGACTTCTTTAACCAAGGTACACAATGGTATTTTTGGTTTGCATTCTATTGGTATGAAATTGGCTAAGAAACTATTGAGGACGAGGTACTACTAGCCTATGATGGAGAAAGAAGCCCACAAATATGTTTGGAAGTGTATGCGATGCCAATAGCATAGAGACCTCATCCATGCACCAGCTCAGGAGCTCCAGCCGATTGTAACACCTTGGCCCTTTTCACAATGGGGGCCCGATCTCATCGGCAAAATCACACCCACCTCATCTAATGGATACAAGTTCATTATCACCACTACAAAATACTTCATAAAGTGGGTTGAAGCCATCCTAATGACCTATATCACAATGAAGCAAATTTACAAATTCATCTTGAACTAACTCATTTACTGTTACGATATTCCATAGGCCCTTATCTTTGATAATGGAACACCCTTCAAAAACCAAGATGTTCATGAGCTATGCCAAAAATTCAATATCCAACATCATTTCTCCACCCCATATTAGCCCCAAGGTAATAACCAAGTTGAGGCTTCTAACAAGACCATCCTAAAAATCCTCAAGAAAATAGTCAATGAAGTTGGTGATGACTGGCACCTACAGTTGAACCCTACCCTATGGGCATACTGAATGAGTATTTGCACACCTACAAGTGCAACCCCTTTTTCCCTAGTCTACAGATCAAAAACCATTTCTCCCATTGAGTTCAAGCTCCCATCCCTTAGAATATCACTGCATAATCTTATTACTAATGAGGAGTATCGAGTGTCACAATTGAATGAGATGGAATTACTAGATGAGAGGTGCATGGATGCTTTGAACCACTTACAATTTTATTAGAACCATCTTAAAAGGAGCTACAATAATAAGATCAAGAGTTAGTCCTTTCAAGTCGAAGAGATCGTGTTAAAATAAAATCATAAGAATGCACCAAATCTAGACAACAAGAGCAAGTTCAAACCAAATTAGTTGGGGCCCTTCATCATCACAACAAGTTAAAAATTAGGAGTGTATTAGTTATCAATGCTTGAAGGTGAGCCTCTACAGGATCCCATTTATAGCTCCCATCTCAAAAAAAATTATGCCTAAGCTTACAAGGTATAAATCCAAAATGTAAAAAAATCAAAAAAAGGATCGAAAATGGTAAAGACAAAAAATCGTCCTCTAATGAAAACTGGACTTTGATGGCACTTTGGGCAAGTACATTAGTGAAACCCTGGCAATCAAGCACCTTGTGTAAATAAGCACTTTCCATCCACCATGATCTCTTCAGCTTATTCCACATTACTTTCCATCGCATTCCATATTTCTTCCATCCCCCATATGCATCTGCAACATAGCTTGATCTTGTGTCGGTATCATGTTCCCTTTTAGTACTACTTGGCACATTCCAAAGGTCATTTTGTCCTACCTATATTGAGGTAGTCTATCACATCACACTGGGGGCATTCTCTATACTTGCATCGGATCGGATTCGTGTATATCCTTAAAATATTTCAAAAAATCCAAAAACATTCATAAAATCCAAAAATCCAAAAACATTCATAAAATCAAAAAATCAAAAAACATTTCATAAAATCAAAAAATCAAAAAACATTCATAAAATCAAAAAATCCAAAAACATTCATAAAATCAAGAAAATCCAAAAACATCCAAAACATGTCAAAAATCCAAAAAACAGGTCAAAAAATAGAAAAATTCAAAATATAGTTGTCATGTCGAACTATGTCATCTTTGAGCTTGAACATAGATAAGGCTAATCATTGATCAACCCCCAAGACATTAGGTTAGTCCTTTAGGTGTCCATCATAATAAACTAACAATCTGCATGTGCATACTTCATCAATAAATGAGTTTGTGTCAGTCAAACTACGTGATCTCTACATGTATAACGTAGACAAGGCTAATCTTTGATTAGCCCCCGAGGTCCCTAGGATAGGTCCTTAGGTTAGGTTCTTGGTAAAAATCTTAGAAAACACCAAAAACATTAGAAATTTTGAAAATCAAAACATTTGTAAAACACCTTGAAAAGCTCAAAACAACCTCAAAACATTTCAAAATACCAAAAAATTCAAAAATCCCAAAATCATCCATCCTATTTCAATGTTCACCCGCAATAAACATCCACTCACAATAAATCAAATCATCATCTTCGCCCTTTGGCAAAACAATTGGAAACAAGTATAGCAAATTGAAAGTGTGATCTCAAACGTAAAGGTCTTAAGTCTAGGTCAATAGGTAAACAAGTTGGTCAACTATTGGTATCAATATCCTGTGATCCCATTAGTATCACAATCATCTGATAACATCATGTCCTAGGATATATCTTTCCTACAATGGACATCAACATCAAGCATCACCATAGTTTAGTCCTAGCTAGATGTATGAAGAACATTAGCTTGTTTGTCTACTTAAACTTTTCTTTTGATTTATCTTATTGCCCCCATTCCAATGACATCTTGATGATTTCTAATCAAAACAATTTAGAGAGAAAGGAATGGGGCATTGATCAATATCTTTCATTTACTATGTTTGTTGGATATTTTTGTAAAATAAACTTGGTCATGCAAATTTTGTTTGGATTGTAGGGAATATATTTTGAATGCCTTGTTGACTATTATATCGAGAGGTTTTTCTTTTTGTGTTTTGGTCTGATATGTTTGAAATATCTAAAGTACATCCTCGTAAAGTTTTGTATGTCAGGTGTGAACAAGAATATTCCTATCTATTTGTCAAGTCAAAGTCCATCTCACTAGGTACAACGTCATTCTAGTTGTCTATACCTTGATGCATCGTATCTATGTGTGTTATCAAACATAAGAAAAATTATGCTCTTTGTGTCCCCAATCCCTAGATAAGCAACACATCATCATCTCATCTGATAAAGTCTGGACGAATCATAGACTTGTTGGACTTCTACATCCTCTCAGACTCAAGGGTTGATCCCTCTCTTTCTTCTATCTTCTCCACATACTAACATGGTATCAGGACATTCAAATAAAATCTATCTACATACATCCTACATCCACAAACCGTCAGCATCCTACATACTCATACATATCATCATAATAGGAAAAATCATACATTCATTTCATTATCATTTAAGGTATTTACATAATATAGATTTTTTATTCTAAGCATCTTAAAATCATCACATTCTACATTATCATCATCATCCATACATACATATTGAATCGTCATATACCATATGGAAAAGATATTGAAAAAGAAATAAACATATCATTACATCATATCCATCTCACGTGCATTATCATTAGCATAATACAGATCTATTAGTCTAAGCATCTCATTACATAACATTACACTCACCATCAAATAGAAATAAATCCATCATACGTTACATATGCATACATCAATAGCATCAGATACATCACATCATAAAGCATAAAAAATCATAGCATGATCATTAATTACATCCGTCCATATCATATACATCCATACATCCATAACACATAAAGTAAAATGAAATAGCACCACATCATAAATCGCATTGAAGCCATCTCATATATATATATATATATATATATATATATATATATATATATATATCAAAAAAGCTAAATGTCATGTGATACAATTAGAATCAGATATATAATGGCATCATACAGAATATACAAGAGGCTAATCAAAAATCAGCCAATGAATGTATATACATCATATAATCAAGCTATACATCAAAAAAGTGTCTAAGAAAATCAATGCCCTGAGCTCCCCTCACTCTGTCGATCACTGCAGTGGCTTCCTTGGCTCTAATGGTATGACCCTGTCGGTCTACCTGATAGCCCCTCGCGAGACCTACTCGGTGAAACCTAGCTAATATGGGACAAATATATCTCTCAATGCTCCTATGGACAGGCTTGGTAATATAGAGTCCTATAATATTAGGCCTCATGCATGGTCCACCTATACATCTTTGTGGGGATCATGGCCTGTCCCTACGCCTATTGTGTTGTTGCCTCCAGCTGTTGTCTGCGTCTAGTCTCAAGTGCCAAATCGAGGTTTGCATCCTACCTCATCTGGCACTCCTGGGCAACCTCTTGTCTTTCCTGATCCCTCTCCTAGGTCAGGCCCTATATCTATGATGTTTCCTATTGCAACTGACCTATCAACAACTATACCTACACTTGTAGCGTTGTTATATGTTTATCTCATGGATCGGGACTAGGTGGTGGCTGCTCCAAGGTGGTTGTTGTGGTGCTATATGTCTCATTGGTGATACTAAGAGTGACACCTATCCATCATTCCCATCATGTTTGTCATGCCCATCCTGCCCATCTTAGGGTTGTTGTGGTGGCTATTGAGGCACCTGTCCAATCCGGGGTCCTCTGACCCATCCTCTATTTGTTGTTGGTACTATAGGCAATGTCAATCAAATAGGGGTGTGGGTTTGCTAATAAGTGTCATAAGCTTGTGTCATCCCTACATCTAGAGGACCATAAAAGTATACCTATGACTACATGACCAACTGCCTGAAATCATTGATGGCCACCTAGGGCTAGATCTGCTACCCCTATGTTGTCTCTCAAGCTCTCCTCACAAAAATAGCTTTGTACACTAAGTCAGGTGCATCCTGCACCTCGTTGAATTGTCTCACTACCTTGTCTGGCAAGTAGTGCTCAATCATATGGTGCTCCTGCCCTTGCATATATCTAGAATAGCAATAATAGAACAACTGCTCATTATCATCGTGTCACCTGTGATAATGGAGCCAAGGCCTCCATCTGAAGACCGTCATTTCATCAATAACCCACCTCCCATGCGAGATCCTAGTGATGCTTGTATAATGGAGGGTGGTCATACCCCCATACCTATAAATCATGGGATCATCACGGTCTATCTGAACATCTGCTATGGTGGGCCTCAATACCGCTATGTGCTCGTACACCTAGATGTGAAGAAGTGTCACCCTGGCCCCTATGTTGTGGGCCTCATAATATACCACTTGGTGCATTTCATGGTACAACAAGGCAAGGGCAACTGGCCCCCATGCATATACGATCATCTCCTCCATCATTTGGGACCAAACAACACCCCATCCAATGCTATAACCTCTAGCTCATCTATCGGGAACAAGAACTCTCAAGATCAGTGCACCAATGAATAAAGTCAAATTTGGGGCGATCCCCACATACTGATCCAACTTGAACTGCCCATTGTCCACCTCATATTGATCAACTTCGAACAATTGGAATATGACATCACCATTGGCCTCAACATCATAAATGATTTACTTGTTGTGTATGGGGATCTGTAGGATCTTCCATACATCCTCCAAGGTGATTGTGGCCTCTCCTATCGATAGGTGGAATGATGATGTCTCACTTCGCCATCTCTCCACTAGTGTTGTCATCATAACCAAGTGAGTCTGAACTGTAGGCATCTACATCACATGGTCGAATCCGATCAAACCCAGTAAAAATAGAGCATCATCACTCAAGTGCCTCGCTTAGTACAGTATCTAACCTTTGCGCTTATTCGAGTGGAGCACTCGAAGGATCTCCTGCGTTCAAAATGCCCACAATGTCAAGTTTCATCAAATCGATGCAATTTCAAAATTAAAAAACCCTAAATAAGTAAACGTAAGTCAGCATTTGCAAAGGCAACGCTCTATGTTTTCACAAAAATAACACTATAAGCGCAGGCAATGCCCTATTACAAATGTGGATCAGCATCGTAAGGTGACGCTTTAACCTCCTAAGCCCGTGTGATGCTTCATCGCAAAGGCGAATCGACATTTTCCCACATCACCCTATCTCTTTTGGCTTGCATGACGCTCTATCAAAAATGTGGTTTGACATTGCACATGCAACCCTGGACCCATACAATGTCGCGCAATGCTATCTCACAAAGGCAGGTTGGCATTGACAAAAGTGGTGCCAACACTTCCATTTGTGATGCCCTAGAGGGCCTCTTTTTTCCAACCTAGTTGGACCTTAATAAATGCACCAAAAATGCAAAAAACAAGAAAAGTTTTGAATTGCATACCGGGGGTCTTGCATCTAGAGGTTGTTGGAACTCTCAAAACCGCTCCATCCAATGCCTAAGAAGCTCACAAGTTGCCATTTATTTAGCACCTCAAAGCAAAATTGTAAGAATTCTAGAGGGGCATGTACATAAATGAGTTGAAAATGACCCCTACCTTCCTATTTAGGCTAGAAAACTAGGGTTTTTAAGGGTATTTATAGGGTTTTTTGAGCCCGTTAATCCATTTTTTGCATAACGAAGCCCGTTTTGACCCATTTTCTTCATCATGAGCCCATTTTCACATCCCATAGGCTATTTTATACACTTGAATCCTTATTGAATCCTTTTCACAAGCTCAACCTAAAATTGAAATTTTTTGCTCGATCTATCAAGGGGCTAGTGTAGCAACATAATTCCTTCCGCTGGGGCAGTGGGGCATCTGAAAAAATAAGAATTTTTTTGAATTTTGATATTAGCAGTGTTATTCTTTGAACCAATGCAATAGGTACCTCACTTCAAAGAGGGGGGAAATGTAGACACTTAAATAAACTTGATTGTTATTATTCATCTGATTCTGATAAATTAACATCATTTCCTCCTAAATCACTTCGGACTAACCAATTAATTAAATAATCAATATTATTTAGTTAAATTCATCAATTTCTACTGTTAATCAAATAATTAACTTTATTAGATTAATTCACCTTTCTTCTTACTAATTTTCATCATAATTAATTAAAAATCACTTAATTAAATCCTCCTAAAAGTCCTCTCATTTGATTAAATAAATCAATTTATTTAAATCAAATGTTACAATCCCCTATCCCATCCAAATTAATTTTGAATTAATTAACCCTAAGCTACTTGCTAATCATCATTAGAAAATCCTCTAGCTTTTAACTTCACCTTGGTTGAGTCAACCCATGGTCAACTAACCAAGTTGCACATGAAATTCATTTATTTTAATTATTTAATTACCCCAATTATCCTCACAATGGCATATTCCAAGGAATGTTCCTCCGAACTACCTCTTCAATCAATTTCCCTCCAAAAGGCTTTAAATACCTCTTACAAAGGCATTTACTCCTTCTTACATGCCATCTTGTCCCTTAAATTCTCTTACACTCTCAACAAAATTCTCTTACATCTACAACCACATTCATTTACTTCTTCTTACATCCTTTCAAATCCCCAACCATTTTCATTTATTTCTCTTACATCTCCTTTACTCTTCACATTCCCCAAAATGTGATCCATCCTCATCCAATATAATTGTGAAATCCTATTGGCTCCCCTTTTATCCCACATTCACCAATTTCTCTTATTATTCAACCCTTGAGTCCTATAAGTAGAGGCTTTCTCTTCACAATATGGATCCACAATCTCAAGAAAGTTTACTATTGTAATTTCTTACTGACTTCATCACATCATTTAGCTAGTTTTATCATACTTTAGCATCACTTTCATACTTTGAATCATCTACATCATTGGAGCTTATCAAAGGGATTGGGAAAGGTCTTCTTTCCACATCAAAGGAGCACTAATCCCCCTATGGGATGAAGGTTTAGTTTTTTTAAATTGATTACATGATATCTTTTGTTTATTTGTTTGTGCCTTCATTTTCATGTTTTCATCTTCATTTTGGCTAAGAATCTCATAGGGAATACTTGATTTGTGTTTCTAACATGATTAATTAGTGTTTGTTGGTCTTGTGTTAGCAAATTGCATATTTGGTGTTCACACTATGTACAAATCCCAACACCTCTTTTCAGTGGTGATTTTTGCATTTGTTAGTGACTTTCATTTGTACAATTCTTTTGGTTGCGGAAATCTCTCGGTAGCGTCATTGCAGGAGAACATCGTCATCATTTTGAGCCTCGAACTAAGGAAGAATTTAGGTTGCTAGAGGCTACTGAGGCTTATAATATTTTCAAACAAGAAGGATGAGATGTATACTTTAAACGATTAAGGGGGTATGATGAGAGGATTGTGTGAGAATTTTCTATGACTTTCCATAAGAAGGAAGTAAAAGTTTGAGGGTTAACCATTCCTTTCTTAGTAGAAGTCATGGATGATGTTTTTGGGTTTCCACTCTCAGGGAGAAATATTTTCTAGATAATTCCAAGCGTGCCATAGACCTCAAACCTTTGCACAAGAAGTTCCTAGAACATGCAGAGTCTATTGAAATCATCACTGAATAAAGTACAAAGTTAATCTCACTTTCATAGCCCTGGGGCAATGTAGAAAAATTCATCATTCAGTACATAACCTGCAAAGGTAGGTATGTATATGTTTATGCTAAACAATTTCAACTTATGACTCATCTGATATGGGGTATGCCTATGAATATGGCATATTTTCTTTATTCCTCTGTAAATCAAATGTGGAAAATAATTCAAAAAGGGCATAAAAACTCATTAGCTCATCATGGCCTCATCAAATTATTAGTTGTAAGGGAATTAAAAAGAATTTCTCCTCCATGGGATTTGGATTCACTTCTTGGTGATGATACCCCAGATAATTCTATGGAGGAAGATTCTCTTGTCAACCCACCTAGTTCTTCTAAAAAAGAGGAGTTTGTAGGCACAGAGTTAGATAAGGGTAGTAGCAATGAAAGTTCTTCAAATGAACATAGTGAAGACTCAAGGACAAAAGAACCCTCTAGTGATTCTCCTAAACCTATGAAGAGGAGGGTCTCCAAGAAGGGTATCAAGAAAACCCTAGCCTCAAGTAGCAAACCGGCCAAGAGCTCTCGTGTTACCCCTACTAGTAGCAAATATTTCAAAACTAGCACACCAACCTAGGAAACTAGGGTTAGTCAGAAAAGGCATAGTAGGACATCCCCATTCTCCCCTGGCTCTTCAAATAAACAAGCCTCAATTGCTCCTAGTGACAAAGAGAAATCACCCACTAAAGAGAAATCACCTACTACTACAACAGAAAAATTGGAAAATCTAGAAAATGTGTCTAGTAATTTTTTGGGTTTTGAACAACCAAAAGAAGTGGATGATTGTACAATCTTAGGTGGTGTGTATCACAAAACTATAAGGTCGGTAAATTCTTATAGAGAGATAAGAAGGATTAATAGAATGGAAACAAAAGAAGCACCTGTGACTACTGATAAAAATGAAACCAGATGTGAACAAGAGACCCAACTCCCCCAGTCCCATCCTTCAGTTTTAGTGGGAGTCTTGATAGCTACAAAGGAAGGGAAAATAATGAAACTCTTGGATGAAAATGCATAGGGCATGGAAGAAGGGTTTATGTCACACGGGGAGGATATTCATAATGAGACTAATATCAAGATTTTCACATTGAACTGGTGCTTGAAAACACTATCAACCTTGCAAAACAAGAGACCACTGAATTATCTCACCAAATGGAAAAGCGGAAGTTGAATATGTCAGTTGAAAATGAACAAGAACATATGAAGATGCCCCCAACTAGAAATCAAGAAGGGAAGGAAGAATTTGAGGAGGGAAATCTTTTGTTAAAAAATGAGGAAATTTGTGACCTACAAAACTTGGTAGCCAAGTTAACAAAATAAAATCCTTTGTCAACAAAAGAAGAGATACAAGGTTTTCAAGATTTGGTATTCAAGTTAAGGGAGGAAAATCAAGCACTGCAGGATTCATTACCTAGGGTGACTAAAGAAAATGAGGCCCTTCAAATACAGGTTCAACATGCATGCTCTCTTGATTCCTCGCAGATAGAGGAAATTTGGCAACTCAAGGCATCACTTGAATAGACAAATGCCTCCAGTACATCCCCCATGACCATTCAAGAATAGGAAAATCATATACGAGCATTATACTAGTCATGGGTTAAAGAAGTCACTGACACAATGTAGAAACTAGCTTCTTTTTCTCCTAGTTTGTACTTTATATTCTTTTGCATGAGGACATGCAAAACCCTAAGCTGGGGGGAAATGATGGGGGTGAAATGTGTCTCTATTTTATCTTTTATTTTCCCTTAAACTTTGTCATTTTGTAGTATTTTTTGTTGCTCCTATCACCATTTGTTAATGAGTTGAAGATGTTTTATAAAATTCAAGGAAAGATGAAAACCTATGAATATATCAAAATTCGTTGATTGTTTATTGATTATCTTTGTGATTTTGGTAGCAGGGGATGCTTAATGGATGGTGTTTGGATAAGGGGATCAGTGGAGTGGAGTTGAGACCATTTGAGAGTTATTTGTCATTTTGGTTAAACTAGTGTTGAGTTGTATTTATCTATTTTAAGTTGTTATACCATTTTGAAATGATGACAAAAGACTCCAAGCTATGATTGATTATCTTTTAAGGTTGTTGGCCGCAAGACAAAACAACCAAAGACTCTTATTTTTTTTATATAGCAGTAGTTGTAAGCTTAATCGGTCTATGGTATCTATAAATATGTAAGCCAAGACTCAATATACATAGATGATAATAATATATCAATACAGACTTTTGCTTGCGATTTAAATATTGTGAAGTTATTTGAATGAATGTTGATTAGTGTGAATTAGCTTGTGTTCATAAGCTTCATCATTGATAATCAAAGAAGGCAGGGCCCACTTCATCAACTACCCAATGATCACTATAGTAGGATTGCATCATTTGGTAATAAGTGTTTAGTTTACATTTATTTCTCTATGACTGAACTAGTCTGCAATTATCACTATTTACTATTAAATGCATATGAGTTTCATTTAGTGTGTTGCATTTTATAAACATTTATTGGTGTGATTATCAAATATGCATGAGGAAATTTTAGTGTGTTTCATTTTAGTTTTGTCATTTACTTACATTCTATTCTTCATGTGGAATAGTAATGCTATTTATCATTTTTTATTAAACAGTTTATGTTGTAGACTATTTTGATATAAGCTCTTGTCATAGAACTAATAGGAGGTTTGAGAGATAGATTGCACAATAAACATAGACTAAGCAGTTGCATTCATTCACACTTAGCTTGCTAAGTTCATCCCTTAGGAAAACAACCTCAATATCTTTCATAAGTTCATGACCCCCAGATTGACATCGACGAGTAAACTGAGGAAACTACAGAACTCTTGAGGATTGATTCAGATCCATCTACCCAAATTAAGATAGAATTACAAGGATAGTTTTACCCATAATGCTAACCATAGTTCAATCCAATCAGTATCAATGAGATCACACCTAATTTTGATATTATTGACATTGACAATTATCATCAAAGGATCTTCTTGGTTTTGTACTTTTGGGGGTGAGAGTTCTTGTAGATATAACATAATATTTGGTGAATTCGTATGAATATGAGCTTTCAATGCATTAACATCTATTGGCCTAGTGGAAGAAGGCAAGAGAATCTCTTGCAAGGCTTCCTAAAGCAAGCCCCACAACGAAATATTTGCAAGAGTGACGTGGATTTGCTCCATGAGATCATAATCACAAGGTGTTTTAGTCATGGGTTTATGTTTTAAAGGAAGACTTGGTTGAGAAGGTGGTAAAGAAAGAATAGAAGTAGGTTAAGAAGAAGGTTGAGAAGTCAATTGATTCAAATTTTGTTGATTCTTCCTAGTGTTGTAGGTGTGACCTACAACATTATAGGAAGAATACGTAGCTTTCAAGAATCTTGTGTAAAGTGTTGCAAGTATGAAGGTGTTGTCATTGATGACAACATGAAGCCTTTTGACTAGTGTTGTCATTGATATCAATGGTGTGTTAAGAAATTTGTTGCATTAAAGAGGAAAATATGTTGATGTAGGTTGTGCATGTATAGTTGAGATATCAAGGAAGTGTTGTGAGTACATGCAGCTATATTTTTGTTATAGTATTTGAAGATGAGTTGGAATGATGAAATGAGTTGAGATTTTGTCTTTGGTACTTGGTTTCCAAGTGCTTTGAGGAAAATTGATAAATAGAGAAATTTGTGTTGTGCAAGTGGTCAGTGTGTGCTCTAGTATTGTGCTCTATGTTTCTTTTGTATTGACCCTATACCTGTGTAGATCTAATATGTTGTTTATGGTTATTAGAGGTTTCTATATTTTGAATTTAGGTTTTTGTATTATTGTACAGTGTGAGATGTTTTCACCAGTATGTAAATCAGTTGTTCAGTAATGTTTTATTTGGCCTAAGAGAAATGTATTTTCTCTGCATCTCTTCATTGTTTGACTTCAGTTTATATGGATTTGGGAAGTTTCTTATAATGATTGTATTCTTTTGTATTTAAGTTTTTACTAGATTTGATGTAGTAAAAAGTGATTTTTCATCTATTTGTATGCAAGTAAGGATTACCGATTGTGTTGAGTTGACGTATTTGAATAATGCAAGTTTGGATGAAGTGTTTGATGAATCTCAAGAATTCCATGAATTATTATAGATAGGGTTCATGTGAATTTTGCTGTCCAAAAGTTTTGGATTGACTTAAGGAAGCATGTACTTAATGATTACGGTGTTTAACATAGGTATTGGTCGACCTTGTGTTAGCACTACTTGTGAATATTGTAGAAGCATGTTGAGGTGTGTTGGGATCTACTTGGGTCCTAATTAAGGATTTGTGTAGGTCGCCTTCATTACTATCCACCACAGGAATGCTTAGGTGCTAACCTATTTTTAATTTGTATGTATAACGGCTAGTTACCAACATTGGAGAAAGTTTTTGAGGTTGACATTGATATAAATAAGTATGGTGTTGTTGTGATTTGAGGCAAGGAAGAAGTAAGAAGCAAGATGGATGTAATATTGATGTGAGGGATGAGTGTGATGAGAAAATGAGAAGAGCAGTGTCAATATCAATGTTAGGTTTCTTGAAGGCATCTAAAATCATTCTTGCAAGACTGTGCAAGTGTGTGAGCAATTGTGGTGAATCCCTTGTCGCATTGACAAGTGTTATTTGTGTAACATTCTTCTTCTATCTTGTTGTATTTCTTTGAATGGTAGTAAGCCTTGATTTTGAGCCTTTTGGATAGTGTGTCTTGTTCTGGCAGTGAGCCCTTTTGTACCGGTTTAGCTATTACTTATATTGTGAGCTAATCCTCATTGTTGTTTTTCCCCTCACTGGATTTTCCATGTAAATCTAGTTTTTTTGTGTATGGTGTTGTGATTTCATTTTTCGTTATGTGTATTTCATGTTTAATCATTCTAACAGAATAACGATTTAATGAATGCATGTGGATCTGAATAGTGTAGAGGGTTTTGAAGGTTTAATTTGCCACAATTGATTGGTATCAGATCAACAATTGGTATCAGATCAAGGTTCCTCGGAGAAGAGCTTAACCACTTGAGGTAGATCTAGGATGGTGAACAAGGTTGCTTTGAAATACCCTAGATTCGATGGCACAAATTATGCATTTTGGAAGACAAATATGGAAAGATTCCTAGCAACTCAAGGATATGAGATTGAGAAGGCTTATCAGACTATATACACTCCACCTCCAAATGGTCCAAGTACAAGTGCAGAGATCAATGCTAAGGCAAGATTTATTATTGTGAATAGTCTTTCAAAAAGTGAATTAGTAAAAGTTACAAGTTTGAAGACTGCTAAAGAGGTTTGGGATAAGCTAGAAAGCATTTATGAAGGAGATCCAAAGGTCAAACAAGAAAAGTTTTAAAATTTGAAGGCGCAATTTGAAATGATGTGAATGTCTGAGGATGAAACAATTAAAGTCTACATACAAAGAATCGATGAACTAGTCAGTTCTATGGGAGGTCTTGGTGCAACAGTTAAAGAATCTAAAGTAGTAAAGAAAGTTATCATATCTCTTCCTAAATCCTACAGTGAAAAGGTATCTACTGTTGAGGAAACTGTTGATTTTGACAATTATTCTAGAGATCAGTTGATTGGTACATTAACTTCATTTGAAATGAGAAAACTTGGTTTGAAGAATGATACAAAAGTAGAATTTGCTTTCAAGTCTAATAAATTAGAGAAGGTTGAAGATTCAGATGGAGAAGATCTTGATGATGTGGAAGCCAACTTTTTAAGAAGAATGAAGAAGGGTAGTAGTAAGTGTAGACACATAAAATATACATGCACCTGATTCTGATCCTACTAACATCATTTCATCTTGAATCATGTTCTCAGCTTATCAACACCTTTCATCCCTTAATTAAATAAATCATTATTTATTTAATTAGATCTTTCTCCTCTAGTGATTAAATTAATCATCTTTCTCTGTTCATTTAAATAATTCATTTTATTTAAATTAAATCTCTAAAGTCCTCTTATTAAATTGAATAAATTAAAACATTATTTAATTTAATCTAACATATTCCTCTTTAGTTAAATAAATCAAAATCATTTATTTAATTAATCATTTCCTCTCAATTTGATTTAAATCAATTCATAAATTTATGTCTAAATTGTCACATCTCCTAATTCCTCATTAAATTAATCAAATCTTTGACTAAGTTAATCCCTATCACTAAAATCCTCTAGAGTATGCATCTCGCACAATAAATCAATTACTTTGATTTATTTAATTTCCTATTTTCTCTCAACATGGCATCAAAAGGGAATATTCCCTCAATTTGAATTCAAAATTCAAATGGGCTTGGTCCTTCCAACAAGGCATTCAATTCCTCTTACATGTCCTTGTGCATTGAGCCAAATGACATTAACTCTATTCTTCTCTCCCCCCAATATGTCACATTCAAAATTTGAATTTGAGTCCAATGGCATTTATCATGCACATTGACCAAAATGGGCTCATTCCTAACCATTCACATCTTGAAAAGTGGCACTTGGCCATTGGATGTTGAATGATCCCACATTGCTCAATTTCACTCTCTCTTCCATTTTGGAAATCTATAAATGAGAGACTCTTCCTCTCATTCTATCATCCACAAT
Source organism: Sequoiadendron giganteum (assembly GCA_007115665.2). Classification (NCBI taxonomy): domain Eukaryota; kingdom Viridiplantae; phylum Streptophyta; class Pinopsida; order Cupressales; family Cupressaceae; genus Sequoiadendron; species Sequoiadendron giganteum. Next base: position 65,530,061 of record CM021105.1, read on the forward strand.
TTGAGTAAACTTACTATACTCAACTTCATCCTCATCCACAATCTTCATGCAAAGTTACTCTCTTCACATTGAGAGCTAATTTTTGCCCATTTCACCCAACCTATCACCATTTTCACAAATTGTAACAAGGTTATGCTCAAATCTCTTTAGAGATTTGACCATTCATTAATCACTCAACATTTGCAACTTAGGAATTGGGAAAGGGCCAATTGAAACACTTCATTGGCACCAATTCCCCCATGGGATCTTAAATCTATTGGATTAATTAGGATTTATATGCTTCTCTTGTATTGTGTTCTTTATTTTCCTAATTTTAGTTTAAATAGATGGATTTCATGGGGAATCTCTCATGCTTGTATGCATCTTGAGCTAACAATTTAACATGTTTGTTTCTCTTGTGCATTTGTAGGTTTAGGGGTTCACATTTTGGCGCTAGAAGGAGGGAATTTTGTTTATTAGCAAGCCATGACTAATGATTAATACGTAGCTTCTCATATTTTGTCTATTAGGAATGAGTGATCACTTCTAACTAGGAGTGTTATTGTTTTTATACTGTCATCATTTCTTTATGCTATTACTTTTATCATTTCAGTTATGGTTCTCAAATATCCATGCCAATACACTGCAAAAGATTGATCCATAGTCTTCTTGTAGCAATAAGGGTATGACCATTCGCCAATCTGCATAAGTGGTGGCCATTCACTTGTTCTATTCATTGCTATAGTGCCAATATACTGAGATCAGTATGGTCGAAGTAGATTTCTTTGGATTTGAAGACCATCTACTACCTTTGCTGATACAGTTTATTTCTCTCAGACATGCATCCTGGAGTATGTTTGAAGTAGAATTCTTTGGATTTGAATACCATCTGCTACTTATATCTGCCTTTACTGAGATATAGTTTATTTCTCTTTGAATGCATTTGTGGTTCCTCTGTCAGCTTTCCTTTTCAAAAACAAGTAATCTGAAGAGGTCAAATCGTAATCTGAATAGGCCTTGCTATAGCTTTATTCTCCGTTCTATTTCAGGTCAGTATGTTTGAAGTAGCTTTCTTGGGATTTAAAGACCATCTCCTGCCGATGTTTGCCTTTGTTGAGATACAGTTTATTTCTCTTTGAATGTGTTTGTAGTTCCTCTATTAGCCTTTTCTTATGAAACAAGTAATCTAAAGAGATCAAGTCACAATCTGAACAAGCCTTGTTATAGCTTTTTTCTCTGTACTATTTCTTACGGGTCTGGAGGTCAGTATGTTTGAAGTAAATTTCTTTGAATTTGAAGACCATTCCCTACCTGCATTTTCCTTTGCTGAGATATAGTTTATTTCTCTCTGAATGCGTTCGTGGTTCCTCTATCAGCTTTTCCTTTTGGAATAAATTCATCTTATATTCCACTAGAAAAGATATCAATTACATGGAAGGCCTTGTCCAATAAAAGTTGAAAGGGTAAGCATCTCAGACTTTACCCTCGGAGGCAAGGAATAAAGTCTGCTCTTTTTTTTTTGTTAAGAGTTCAATATAAGCCTTGCAGCCTTGTGATCATGTTGGACAAACACGATCACAAATTTTCCATAGTCGATCATGCTTATTTTCCATAGTTGATCATGCTTGATTGAGCTAAAATCCGGCGGTGCCCAAAAGAGCCCATCTCCTATTCTGCTCATGCATTTCACTTCCTGTCGCATGCCCAATGTATCAACAAACAATATATATCAAGCGTTTGTATCTTACAAATATTCATCTCCATTTTAATACTATGCAATATGTTTCTTTGGCTATCTACATATAAAGATAGAAATACACATGCTTGCGCAAAATAAGAAAATTTTGCTTTCACATTGTTGTGGTTAAAAATAATAAGCTAAGTCTTGTCTTCCTCAATGGTTCGTGGGTCTCAATCTTACTCCTTTCTCTATTTCATTTCCTTGCAAAGCAGAGCCTCTTTGCTTCATCAAGATTGTCTCGGTCTCTCATCAATATTTTCAGGTTTTTTATATGCCTTAATCTTTGATACTGAGAAATGTGATCATCGATTCTACAAGAAAATGTACTCATTAATTATTATGGTTGATTATGACTTGCACTGTGTTTAAAGAGAAAACCGAAAGTTACACTCAGATTTGTGGAATTAGAATTTACTGATACTTGTATTGCTATATCTATTTTCTTATCATTCATTAAGTAAATACATATATTGTTTATTAATGCTAGGAAGGATATAGGTCATTTCCTTGGTTGTGGTTATTTTTTTTAGCAAAGTAAGCAACATCTGGTGGGAAGATGAGATTTGTATCTCTTCGAAGAACCTTGTGATTGCATTTTTTCTTAATGTTAGCTGAAACAAGGCATTTTTATCTAGATCTTGGGTATTACGCCAAAAGACCATAGGTACTGCGTCAGCCAAAATCCTCCTCATGATTTTCTTTTTTCTGAATCCCATGGATAGCGCAAACATAGCTTTTATTCATTTATTTTTTTCTACATCTGCCAATAATATATGATGAAGATTTTCTAACAATATTCTTAGCACATACTTTTTTGCATAAGCCTTACAATCTGGCAGTCATTGGGCCTTAAGGCATTCTGACAAGCAGTTCAAGTGTCATGTCTATACTTTTGCGTATTGAATCTACCAGAGAGAGAATGATGCATGCCAATTGAATCAAAAACATCAGGTTGAGAATGTCTGTCTCTGTCAATTAGAAATTTGAAATCAAGTTGGCCTTATCTACTTTGTAAACGCATTTAAAAATGCTCACTCTAATCACAGTGGCAGTAAAGAAAGTCGCAATCTATGGGGAAAATTGTCGTATGATCTAAAGCTGCGAGTTGAACTAGAGGTAATAAATAGTGACCTAATGTTTTAAAGGGGTTTGTCATCTACTAATTTTGCATTTTTGTCAGGTGATTGCGCTTCTCTCAAGATCATACTTTATTTGGTCTCTCTTAAAGTTTGTGAGATACTTATAAGTCAACACTTTAATTACACAAACTTCATATACACTACCATATTTAAGGTCTTCACAGCTTATCATGGCGTATTTTCAAGGAAGTATAGCTCACATGTCAGAATTTGGGTAGCCGCATTAATCTTACATGTTGGTTCGTAGTATTGAGGGGTGCACGCAGTCTAGGGTTGTTTACTTTAAGCAACATGCGGTGCCATCTACCGTTTATTGATTTAGTCAACTTTTTTAGCAACATATGTCTTTAATATATGTTTTTAGTAATTAACTTGATTGTTTCGGTGTATTTATAAGTCAATTCAATATTCTCTCATACTATATCATTATGCTTATAATTTGTTGATCTTTAGATTTATGTTATAAATTTATATGATCACATTATTATGGTTGTTTCAATATAATAAATGATGATGATATTGAGATATTTGTTCTTTTTGGTTGATTTATTGACTTAATACTTCTAGTGATGTGTAGAGGGACTTTGATAAGGTGGGGAATGACTCCAACAAGTGTGGTACCCTTCTAATGTAATCAATATCAAAAGCATGACTCACTTATAAATACTTCTTTTATTAATCATGATCATTAAAATCATTTGTCCTTTCAATTAAGATCATGTTATTATTTGAAGTTGATGATCAAAATGAATTTAATATTTTCACATGATTGTCTTCTTATTTAATAGGTAAACAGAGGAGGAGCAAATTTTTTTATGCAAAGAGCATACAATAGTGAAACATCATAAACAATCTTTGAAAAAGATTCGAGTTGAAGAAAATCAAATATTAAAATGAAGACTTGAAAAAGCATTTTTTAATGCTTGTTGAGCTAGAGCTTCCATTTTCTACCCTTGTTTTTTGTTTTAAACCAACTCACCTCTCTTTTTTGGGTTTAAAATTAACCATTTGACTTGATCTTTTCAAACTTGGTTAAAATTGAACTTAGAAACTCACTAGATTTCAATTTGGGTTAAAATTGGACAAGGCAAACTTCACATCTCATTTTGGTGCTTTAAAATGAATCAAAATCGTTGCTTTTGAGGTCTAAAATGAACAAGTGTTTTTCATGTTTTGCAATCTTTTTCACAAATTAATATCATTTAAAAGGTGTATGCGCTTCTCTCGCGCCTCACGGCAATCTTGAGAATCAAAAGTCTTTTATCATATTAAGTTGTCAAAAATATTGCCTTCACATTTCGATTTGGGAACTTAAAATTGAACAAACTTGTTTAGTGTGAGAAAAAGGCATTGCGAGTGTTCTCTCTTTGTTCACACAAACAAAGATGATCGAACTACAAATGCACTTACTTGCTATTGTACACCTTTAGAGAGCCTGCCTTGGTGGGAAAAAGTACTCACCCCAAGGGAACGACTCAAGCGGTAACAGGCTAAAGCCAAGCTCTTCCAAACTGCTATATAAATTTGTGTTCACAGTGAAAGCCATGGATAATGGGAAGCGGTGCATGATAACTCTCCCCCAGTATCTTTATGATACATAAATCCCTTGTTCTAAGGGTTAGGAGATCTCTCAAAAGGATTTTATCATTGCACCCCCTAAACTGGATGCCCTTACTACAAACTTTTGTTTAGAAGCCAAAAAATACCTTATATTTGTTGGTGCAAGAGGTCATGTCCTCTGAAGCCGCCCCATGTTATACATGCGGTTTTGTTGTAGAGATGAAAAGTATGCCATGGGAGATTCATGGGTAGTGAAGCTTGGCTGACCCGAGAAGTGTATGTCATGGAGGGGAGCCAGTGTGGTCAAGCATCTAGTCATCCGCACAGAATATGCACAGTTGGATTCGTCCAAGTGGGAACCTGACAAATATTGTCTTTTCCAGCCTAGGGTTGTACATGTTCTTTGAGTCAAAACATTTTGCTTGGATCTAAAATAGTGGAAAACAAACATTCAACTAATCATCATAATTTCAAACCCTTTGGAAGAATAAATACTTTGGAGGTGTCCACATGTTACTGCTTGTCCTTAGGGGTTCTTATCTCTAGAAAGCTTATAAACATTCAGACATCTCAATTTGTTTCTCCCAAAGTCAATATTAGGTAACCTTTGCCTTGATTTCCTTGATTTCCACATAATACACTTTGTGGGATAAAAGAAAGTTAGGACATTGGACATTCAATTTGAAAAACATTAATCAAGAAAGTGCTTGTGTTAAAAAGAACCAAATCTAAGAAATATAAAAGATCAATTGAACCCCACATGTTCTTGCATTCTTCTATCTTATGGTTTTCCATGTGAATGTTGGTCTTTTGGTTTGAATTACTCCTAGGGAAAAGCATGTTATTTGTCACCTTGGTCTTGTAAGTAAGTCCTCATAGGGTCATCTAGGATCAAGTCAAAACACTTCATCCATCCAAACATTTATCAAATTCCATTTCACCAACTTTTTTTGGAACTTTGAAAACATCATTCATGCTAGAATTTTTCATTACATTTGACTTAATACACCTAGTCAAGTTATCAATCCTCTTGAACAAATTTATCTTTAGGATAACACAACTTCCTAAGGTCTACTAGTTCATGATCACTTTTATTGGCTTAATAAACTTAGCCAATTCATTCTCTTGTGCGATTTTTCCCTAGGATAACACAACTTCCTAGGGTTTACAAGTGCATTATCATCTTGTTTGACTTAACACACTTAGTCAAACTATCAACCAATCAAAATCAAATTGAATCAATTCCTAAAGTCTAGCATTGATCCAAAGCTCCTAAAATTTCAAACACCCATATCATTCACCACTTCTATCCTCCATCTCATCATTGGTCCTAAACCCCTTGGAGGTCAACAAATTCAAAACACAAGAGGAACATGGAATTTAAACTCGATTCATACATCATGAGAAATTCGAGTCAACCAAACTATCCAAGTCTTGCAATACCGATTGATTATCAAAACTCACATTTATGCATGGCATCATTATCTCCTCCAAACTTCAACGATACGAATGTGAGTATGCCCAATCTAAAGTTTGGAACACCTTTTCCAATGATAGATTTAAATCCAAGTCCAAATCTACAAATCTATCAACCAAATGCTCAATGCATGAGTTTTCCAAACAACATTATCCCACCAAATCCATACATACCAAGTACAACTTTACCAAACATGATCATTTCAAATCCACGGTAAACTTTGGTGGACATGTTTGCAAATCCCATTAATGTTGTTCAAAATCCAAGCAATATGTTGACGACTCTAGGTATTGATCCAAGTGAAGGTAACACCATGCAAAATCAAAGTTACCTAAATCAAGGCAATATGATTCTCAATCACAATAATGTTCAAAGTCAAATGCCAAATCAAAACATCATACCAAATCATCCCATTTTTCCATCGATATCGCAACAACGGGTGGCAACCATCCAAGCAATCCCAACAGTCAACACCATTCCCATTCCACCACCATCACCACCGCCGCCGCCAAAATACAACATGAAAAATTCATTCTCCATCATGTTGCAAGCCGCTCAAGAAGTTTCCCACAAAAAGGCGCTCCAAAACCAACAAGCCGCACAAGCCCAGCAAGTCGCACAAGCTGCGCAAGCCGCTCAAGCAACCCAGCAAGCATAGTCTCAATCTCAAGCCCAACACCAAGCTCAACAGGCGCAAGCACAATTCTGAACACTATTGCAAGCAATCCATCAACAAGTAGCTCAACAACAAGCCTAACAAAAAGCATCGAATGGCACAAAAATGGCATGACCAACAACAAGTGTTGTTGGCTCAGTAGAAAACACAAGCATTACTCACTCAACAAAGCTTGCAACAAATTACCACCATAATTGTTGAAATCAAAAAACAAGATCAATCTATCAATAATCACCTTGAAGATGTTTCCACCTCGGCCAATGATCAAATCAACATACACCAAGATCCACTTTTCAATCATGATCAAAATCCACCAACAATACCCAACAAAGATCCAATTCAAGAAATTTCAACATCACTTGGTCTTATGGTTGAAGACATTGACAATCCCATCACCACAACTATTGAATACAATATGTCTACCCCATCCATTGATCAAATCAGCATACTTCAAGAGCCATTTTTTAGTCATGATCAAGACTCCTCCTACAAAGATATATTTCAAGGAGTATTGATGTTATTTGATCCTATTGACATAAACCAAGATCCCTCGACCAATGATAATATTGAAAATGTCTCTACATCACCTAATGAATTAGAGGACATATCTCAAGAATTTACTCCAATGCACGATCAACATTTTCCATCAAGGTCTAGCAATGGCCCTTCCAATGACATATTGACATCCCTCGACCTCACGATTATGGATAGTGAAGGAATCCTCAAAGATCAAAAGGATATTGAGCCACTTTCCATGCCTAAGAACGAATAAATTTCTATTATAATTAGAAATCTGTTTCTATGTTATAAATACTTGCATTATTTATAGTATAAATTTAGACTCAAAAAAGGTGTAAAACCTCTACATAATTTCAAAACTTTATGCATAATTTTGATCCCCAAAAAACAATTCTTAAGGGATCAAGACTTGTTTTTGGGAATCTTATAATAAATCGAATACAATTTAATTGATTTATATCTTTTCTAATGTTCCATTCGGGATCTGATAAAATATCATAGTTTATAGAAGGATTCTTAAGAAATGTTTTCACCTTCCATAGATCAACTATTCTCTTTTTTTCTAATCCCCTGAAATATTGAAAAGCATCTTGTCGCCCTTTCAACAATTTGAATTTTTCACTAGGTTTCTTGGTATAATTAATACTTATACATGATTCATCTATTGACAAATCCAAGAACCCACTATAAGAAATCCATCATTTGAAATTGATCCATGTCAAGAACTTGATCCAAAGCACATTGAAAGCAATTATGAAACTAATCAAGATCGAGAATTCATATCTCCAAAATACTACAATGATCTAATAGGCACTCTTTTATCTATACAAGATGTCGCAAATGATGATCATATCCATATAGCACATACTCCTCCATATACCCATGAGATGCTTTCTTTGGATGGAAACGTAGATGATCTTCATTCAAAACAAGAGTCTCATACTCTTAACATCATTCCCAAGGAACAAGAGTCTCCTACTCTTAACATTTGTACACACAACCAAAATATGGAAAATTCTGGAGACATAGCAGAAACAAATCATGAAGAAGGCTTCTATACAGGTTGTGAATCAGAAACATCCTATGGAGACATAGCAAAAATGGGTCATGAAGAAGGCTCCTACATAAGTCATGAATTAGAAACATCATTTGAAAGCATACCAAGAATGAATCATGAGGAAGACTCTTACAAGGACAGTAAAGCATCAACACTTCTTGAAGAAGCATTACAATTTGATATCTCACAAAATCAAGCTAAGGATATCAATCAAGAATCCATCCCACATAAAGAGGATCCTATCACTTATAAAGTTGGATTGCTTACCTTTCTTAGAGCAAGTTATCTCATCAATAAAGAAGTTGTCACTTTTGAAGATCCACCACCGAACAGAGAAGGATTAGCACCTTGTTTCCAAGGTGAATCATATCCTATTGCAAACAAGTTTTTTCAGTAGATGAATTATCAAGGTAGAGGATTAGGCCTACATGAACAGGGTATCCTAGAACCAGTGGAGATTATTGGCAATCCTAAAGATCAAGGCCTTGGTTATTTGACAAGCAAAGGATCTCAACATATCAATGATACTTCTATAAAACTAGGGGCAACTTCGTCTCAAGCAAACGTCAACATAGGGAGCATGAAGGATCCTTATGATGAAACCAATGTCAATACTACAACCTACCACGTCATGAATCTTCCTCCGCCCATCACCCCATCCACGAATTGGGACCAATAACAAAAGAAAGATAATCAAAGCACGAAGAAATAAGTACTAAGGCATGAAGGAAAAATCAAATACATATGGATACCAAAGAATACAAAGAAAGATTATCCCTATCAAACTCCATTATTCAAAGAAACTATGGGGAAAAATAAAAAAGGGAAAATTATCCATCAAAGATGTCCACAAGGGAAAAATCAAGCTTCTCAAGCAACATACAAAGTGTATCAAGTAGTTGGTCCTAATTCCATGCACACTTCCATATCCACCCATCATTGCTTATCTTCCCAAGTATGGAGAGTCAAGGGTTCCAAATTGTCGACCAATCCATCTACTATTCCTAAACACACTCCATCCACGCCTCCACACATGATATCCAATTCTCACATTGACCATGTGTTGGAAACAACCTTTCATCATAAGGATTCAGAAGGCACTCTATTGTGATGTACGCACAAAGATAGAGTCAACTCCAGTATCAGCAAAGTAGATCAGAAATCTCAAAAGTTGCATTCAAGTTCATGTATCTTGGCAAATCAACTTGTTCAAGCAAGATATCAATGGCACATTATGACAAAATAATCTACATCAACACCACTAGGTGGTTCAACATGACCTTAAAATCTCTCAGAAAATACAAAAATACAACAACAACAAAAAATTAGAAAAAGGATTGAAAATAGTAAATAAAAAAATTTTCCTCTAGTGAAAACCACTACGATGGCGCTTTGGGCAAGTACCATGATGAAAACTTGGCAAACAGGCGTCATGTGTAGAAGTGAGCATCTGTGTGCGCCAGTTCAATTGGAAGCATCTCATCCCATCCATAATAAAGTCAGCATAAATCCATTCATCCATGAACCATTTATCCCATCCATTTTCATATATCTACATCCATACTCCAAAACTATCTTGATCTTAATACAATTTCGGTGCACACTTTACACTTGCTTATGGTAGTCATCTTGACATGAGTCATTTTCATTGATTCCATCCTACCCAACATTATCTGAGCCTTGAAGCACTATCCAAATGCGCATCCACTACCTGAACACCATTATCTTATCACAAGATAATTCATATCCATTCACCCAAGAATCCACCCATGGCCATTCCATACATTGCTATACACTAGGGGCAGATATTTGCATCTTGCTTCAAGAATAAATCTTGATATATATCATCCAACTTATGTGGTGATCCGAACATTTGCAAATGTGAAATCAAATTTGGTCAAATAATTTGTGAGCCAAAAATTCAAATCACTAGCCTATGGCATATTTTGTCAAGATGATGTTCTTTATCAAGCTTTATCTTAGGTCGAACATCAATCCAACAATTTATATCAGTCATATCTAACTTGTGTGTCAACATCACATTAAATCATCAAAACAATTTTTTTCCAAATCAAGCTTCATCAATCTTGATCAATCAAATCCAATCAATTATCACCTTGTTTGACTTAACACACTTAGTCAAACTAGCATCTTGTGCATGAGTTTACTCTAAGATAACACAACTTCCTAGAATTTACAAGTGCGTTATCATATTATTTGACTTAACACACTTAGTCAAATTATCAAAATCCATAATCACCTCGTTTGACTTAACACACTTAGTCAAACCATCCACGTTTGTACAAGTTTACTCTGGGATAACACAACTTCCTAGAATTTACAAGTGCATTATCACTTTTGTTTGGCTTAACACACTTAGTCAAACTATCAATCCATCAATCCGATTGATCAACATTAAGCTTGGTTTTCAAAAAAAATCCCAAATTAGAGCACTAATATCATCATGCATATCCACTTCCAAATCATCAAAATCATGTGAAAAATCCAAAAACATCAGAAAAATCAATTTGAAAATCAAAAACATCCAAATCATTCAAAAATCCAAAAAATGTCAAAATATCAGAAAATCTTCAAAAAATTCATCATTGAGTCTTGTTAGTCTTCCACCTTGTCAAACTACGTCATCTCTGAGCTTGAACGTAGGCAAGGTTGATCTTTGATCATCCCCCAAGACAGTAAGGTCAGTCCTTTAGGAGTCTGTCGCATTGGCAATCAATTTGCCCATCTAGTTTGCATCTTAAAGTTAGTCCTTTAAGCAATAAAATGACAAAACCATTTGTCCATCCTATCATTGATTCAAGTACATCATCAGTCAAACTACGTGGTCTCTGTGTGTATAACGTAAGCAAGGCTAATCTACGGATCAGCTCCCAAGACCCCTAGGATAGGTCTTTTATTTAGTCCTTCCATCGTAAATCTTAAAAAATACCAAAAATAGTGAAAAATCTGAAAATACCAAAAACAACCTCAAAATATCTGAAAAACTCAAAATGGTGCATCCATCTCATTTTGCTTTCACCCGTGATAGTCATCATTCCTAATAAATTCAATCATCGCCTTCACCCTTTGGTAAGTCAGTTAGAATCAAGTCTAGCAGGTTCAAAAGTGAACACTCTAATCGTCAGAGTCTTGAAAGTCTAAGTCAGTAAGCAAGCAAGTTGGTCAAACTCAGAGTATCAATAGCTTATCACCCAATCAGTCCCATCAAAATCCTGATCACAACATGTCCTAGGATGAAGCTTTCTTGCGATGGACATAAACATCAGGTACCCCTCAGTAGTTTAGTCTTGGCTAGCGGTATGAAGAACATTAGCTTGTTTGGTTTGCATTATTTTGTCTTTTATTGACTCATCTTATTTTGTGCTCATTCCAAGGACCTCTCGATGATGCCTAAACAAAACAGGTTTGGAGAGAAAGGAATGGGGCAAAAATCATTATCTTTTTTATCTGTTGCGCTTGTGGGATACACTTGTAAAATAACTTAGCCATATGTACTTTTTTGGTTTGTAGGGAGGATGTTTTAGGTATCTTGTTGACCACATAGGAAGGCTTTCTTTTCTATATTTTGGCCTGAGATGTTTAGAACGTCTAAACTACATCCTGAATGAAGTATGCATGCTAAGTGTGAATGATAATACTCCTATCTGATTGACGAGTCAAAGTCCATCACACTAGGTACAATTCCATCCTAGTCCTTTATACCTTGATGCAGAATTTAGCTACCACAAAATGGCGCTAGAAGGAGGGAATTTTGTTTATTAGCAAGCCATGACTAATGATTAATACATAGCTTCTCATATTTTTTCTATTAGGAATGAGTGATCACTTCTAACTGGGAGTGTTATTGTTTTTATAATGTCATCATTTCTTTATGCTATTACTTTTAGGGGTTCATAGTAAGTACAAATGTAAATTACCTTTTAAATGTTTTAGCTGTTGTGAAATAGGTCATTTTGCTTCAAGATGTCCAAAACGAGCTATAAATAATAAGAACAAGGAAATTAAAGGAAAAATGATTAAGAGAGCTTACTATGTGAGATAAGATGCTAGTATTTCTGATGATGAATGCTTGTTTTTTACTATAAAAGAATAATTTGGTTCTGCTAACCCTGAAAGTTGTGTGAAGGAAAGTGCTCTGGAGAAGAAGGATAAGGTTGAAGGTACTTTGGTATTTGTTTTTCATGCTAGATAAGATAAGAATTACTGGGTTGTTGATAGTGGCTACTCTAATCACATGACTGGATATAAGAGTAAATTTTTTAAACTTGAAAAGTATGATGGAGGATTAGTTAAATTTGGAGATGAAGTTTTTTAAACTTGAAAAGTATGATGGAGGATTAGTTAAATTTGGAGATGATTCAAGAGCTAAGATTTGTGGAATAGGTTCAATCAGTTTTGATGGAAATCATAATACTGATAATGTTTACTATGTTAAGGGTTTAAGGCATAACCTTTTGAGTGTTGAACAAATGTGTAGCAAAGGGTATAATCTTGTGTTTAAGGATGGAACATGTGAGATCGTAAAAGGATCTATAACTATGACTGCTGCTAGTACGAGAATAGATGGAAACATTTATTGGATTAAGGGTATTGATGGGAATTTCTTTGTCTCAAATCAGTGACACTTGGTTATGGCACTAGAGGATGTGTTGCATGAATTTTGATAATTTAGTAAGAATTATTTTAGTTCATGTAGTGAGAGACCTACCAAAAATCACAAAGCCTATCAATGATGTTTATGAGAGTTGTTAATTTGGAAAACAAACAAGGAGTAGTTTCAAGGGAAATGAACAATCTACTATTGGACTACTGGAATTAGTACATACAGATCTTTGTGGTTCTACAAGGGTGAGAAGTTTACAAGGTAACAAGTACTTCATACTTTTGATTGATTATTATTCTAGGATGACATGGGTTACTTTTCTTAGAGAAAATTTTGATGCATGAGATAAATTCAAGGCATTTAAAGCTATGGTTGAGAATGAAATGGATTTAGAAATCAAATGTTTGAGGTCTGAAAAAGATGGTGAATTCACCTCCAATGAGTTTAACACATTTTGTGAATTTCATGGAATAAAGAGACATTTGTCTGCCTCTAGAACTCCTTAGCAGAATGGAGTTGTTGAAAGGAAAAATCAATCTATTCAAGAAGCTACAAGGACTATGTTGAAAGAGGAAAATCTACCAGAAGTCTACTAGAGATAAGTTATTCATACTATTGTTTACATACTTAACAAAGTTCAAGCTAAAGCTAACACAAAGACTCCCTATGAGCTATGGTATGGAAGGATTCCTATTGTGAAGTAGTTTAGAGTGTTTGGAAGCAAATATTATATCAAAAGAGAAGAAGAAAACTTAAGAAATTTTGATGCAAGGTCTGATGAAGGTATCTTCCTTGGATATTATATTATAATCAAAGTTAATAGATGTTACAACAAAAGGTTGAGAAAGATCTAATTGAAAGTGCAAATCTTAAAGTTGATGAAAACTTGCAGAATTCAATTGTAGTGGATGGTTTTGTGTCAGATGAACCTTATTGCAGAGAGGTTGAGGAAGAAAAGGATAATGAATAAGTGTCAAATGAAGAGGAAGAAGCTCCAGAAAAGACCCCTAAGACCCCTAAGTATGTGCAAAATAATCATTCTGAAGATCACATCATTGGAGACAAGAGGAAAGGTGTATTGACAAGAAGCAAAGTTGTTGAAATTGAGGTAAAATGGTGTTTACTTTCTAAAGTTGAACCTAAAACAATTAATGAAGCATGCAAAGATGAGCATTGGATGAAGGCAATGGAAGAAGAACTTATGTAGATAGAGAAAAATCAAACTTGGGAATTGGTTCCTAGACCGGCAAATAAAAACATAATTGGAACTAAATGGGTGTTCATAAATAAGTTAAATGAGAATGGAGAAGTAGTAAGAAATAAGGAAAGATTTGTGTGTAAGGGCTACTGACAAGTGGAAGGTATGGATTTTGAGGATACTTTTGCTCCTGTGGCTAGGATGGAAGCTATCAAAATGTTTTTGGAATTTTAAACACATAAAGACTTTAAATTTTATCAAATGGATGTGAAGTATGCTTTTCTAAATGGAGAATTGGAAGAAGAAGTTGACATGGAACAATCAAAAGGATTTTAGTTTTCAGATCAACCAAATATGGTATGTAAGTTGAAAAAGGCACTATATGGATTGAAGCAAGCTCCTAGAACTTGGTATGCAAGATTGGACAAGTACTTGATACACCAAGGATTCAGTAAAGGCACCATAGATAGTAATATTTATCTCAAAATTGAGAAAGAAAAAATCTTGATAGTAGTAGTGTATGTGGATGATATTATCTTTAGTGGAAATGAAGCTATGTGTGAGAAGTTTGCAAAGGAAATGCAAAAAGAATTTGAAATGTCAATGTTTGGGGAGATGAATTTCTTCCTTGAGTTACAAATCAATCAAATAGGTAAAAATATATTCCTTTCACGATCAAAGTATGTCAAAGATATGTTGAAGAAGTTTGAAATGGATGACTCCAAATTGGTATGCACTCCTATGGTGACTGGTTGTAAATTGAGCAAAGATGATGACTCACCTAAAGTTGATTAGAGAAATTATGGGTCTATGATTGGTGGAATGTTATATCTAACTGCTACTAGACCAGATATCATGCATGTATTTTGTCTTGTAGCTAGATTTCAAGAAGATACTAAGAAACACATGTTGTAGCAGTGAAGAGGATATTCAGATATCTAGAAGGCACTCCAGATTATGGTTTGTGCTATCCTAAGGATATTGATTTCACATTAAGTGCTTATACAGATGTAGATCGAGTTGGTTTTGTTGATGACAAGAAAAGTACAAGTGGTGGTTCATTCTTTCTTGGATGTAGATTGGTGTCATGGTTGAGTAATAAATAGGATTTAGTTTCTTTATCTACTATAGAGGTTGAGTATATTGCAGTAGCATCATGTTGTACAAAATTATTATGGATAAAACAAACATTAAAGGATATCAAAGTTGTATATGATGAGCCTATTTCTATCGTTTGTGATAACACAAGTGCAATTAACATTTTAAGGAATCCAGTGATGCACTCAAGGACAAAGCATATATCTATTAGGTATCACTTTTTGAGAGAAAAGGTTATGGAGAATTAAGTGAAGCTTGAGTATGTTCCTCAAAAGGATCATATTGTTGATCAATATATTTATTAAGTCTCTTCCTAAGGATACCTTTGAGTATCTTTGAGAGAAGTTGGGGGTTATTACACCTCCCTGTTTGAACTAGATGCATATGGAGATGCATCAGTCCAGTGGATCTATGGATCTATCTCTTGTGGCTACCTCTTAAGGAGAGTAGGTAGTGTCATGTGTTTCTAATTTTTTAATTGTACTCCTAAGGGGGCATGTTCAAAGCAATTTTCTTGGTTTTGTGTCAAAGGGAAGAATAATGCAAACTTTTATCCTTTGCCATTGATGTCAAAGGGGGAGAGAGAATCAGTTGAAAAATATTATCTACTTAGGGGGAGAGAAATAATCATGTAAGATATCAGTGGAGAAATTTGTGTATGTTGTCTAATAATTATTATCAAAGGGAGAGACAATCCTATAGGGGGGAGAGTTTAGGAATGTTGTGTAGGCTATCTAATCTAAAAAAGAGGAGAGTGTGTATGTTGTCTTGTCTTGAATGGTTTTTCACATCTTGTGTTGCCATCAATGACAAAGGGGGAGATTGTTGCAAGTATGAAGGTGTTGTCATTGATGTCAACAAAAAGTCTACTAACTAGTGTTGTCATTGATGTCAACGGTGTGTTAAGGAAGTTGTTGCATTAAAAAGGAAAATGGGTTGATGTAAGTTGTACATTTATAGTTGACATACTAAGTAAGTGTTTTGAGTACATGGAGCTATCTTTTTATTATAGTGTCTGAAGATGAGTTGGAATGATGAAATGAGATAAGATGTTGTCTTTAGTACTTGGTTTCCAAGTACTTTTGAGGAAATTTGATAAATAGAGAAAATTGTGTTGTGCAAGTGGTCAATGTGTGCTTTGGTATTGTACTTCACATTTATTTTGTATTGACCCCATTCTTGTCTAGATCTAATATTTTTTTCATGGTTATCAAAGGTTTTTATATTCTTAATATGGGTTTTTGGATCGTTTTACGGTGTGAGATGTTTTCACTAGTATGTAAATTAGTTGTTTAATAATTTTTTATGTGGCCTGGGAGAAATGTATTTTCTCCACGTCTTTCCACTATTTGGCTTTAGGTTGTATATAATTGGGAAGTTTCTTATAATAATTGTATTCTTTTGTATTCAACTTTTTACTTGATTTGATGCAGTACAAAGTGATTTTTCATCTATCAGTATGAAAGTAAGGATTACCAATTCTTTTGAGTTGAGGTATTTGAATGATGCAAGTTTGGATGAAGTGTTTGATGAATCTCAAGTAGTTCATTGATTATTCTAGATCATGTTCAAGTAAATTTTGTTGTCTAAAATTTTTGGATTGACTTAAGGAAGTGTGTGCAAGTAATGATTATTGTGTTTAACATAGGTATTGGTCGACCTTGTGTTAGTTGTACTTGTGAATCTTGTAGAAGCATGTTGAGGTGTGTTGGGATCTATCTAGGTCCTAATTAAGGATTTGTGTATTTGTTGCCTTCATTCCTACCCACCATGGGAATATTTAGGTGTTGATCTATTTTGAATTTGTATGTATGATGGCTAGTTGTTGACATTGGAGAAATTTTTTGAGGTTGAGGTTGATATAAATAAGTATGGTGTTATTGTGATTTGGGATAAGGAATAAGTAAGAAGCACGATAGATGTGAGATTGATGTGAGTGATGAGTGCGATGTGAAATTGAGTACAGTAGTGTGAATATCAATGTTATGGTTCCTAAAGGTAGCGAGCTGAAGGCATCCAAAATCATTCATGCAAGACTACGGGAGTGTGCAAGAAATTGTGGTGGATCCCTTGTTACATTGAAAATTGTTCTCTATGTGTAGACATGGAAAAAGTACAAATTCGTTTTCACACACCTGATCCTGATTTACTAACAATATTTCCTCCTAAATCACATTCTCAGCATTCTATCCCTTAATTTGATAAATCATTATTTATTGGATTAAGTCTTCTCCTTTCAACAATTAAATTAATCAATTTAATTCAATTAACCTTACATATCTATTTAATTAAGTAAATCATTTTATTTAATTAAATTCTCTAAAATCCTCCTATTAAATTAAACCTTATTTGATTTAATCTAGCACATTCCTCCTTGATTAAATAAATCAAATCATTTATTTGATCAATCATTTCCTCTCAATTATTGACTTAAATTAATTCACAAGCCTAAGTCTAAATTGTCACATCATATAATTTAATCAAATCCTTGATTAAATTAATCTCAATCCCTAAATTCTTCTAGAGAATTCAAGTTGCACAATAAATCAATTACTTTGATTTATTAATTCATCTATTTTCCCTCACAAGGCATCAAAAGGGAATATCCTCAAATTTGAATTCAAAAAGGCCAAGTGTACTTGGTCCTTCCAATAAGGCATTCAATGTCTCTTACATGTCCTTGACCTTGAGCCAAATGACATTAACTTCATTCCCTTTCCCTCTTCAACATGTCATTTCTCAAATTTGAAATGCTACCTAATTGCATTTATTGGCACATTGGCCAAAACTTGCACATTCCTAATCCAATTACATTTGGACAAGTGGCACAATGCCATTGGACTATCTTTTGTCCCACATTGCTTATTTCCACTATCTCTTCCAAGATTTGAATCTATAAATTGGAGACCTCTCCTCTCAATCTACATCCACAATTTGCATGCAAAGTTACTCTTTTCAATTGAGAACTAATTTTGCTCATTGCTTCCAATCATCCATCATTTTTCATAGATTATAACAAGATTATGCTCAAATATCTTTGGAGATTTGACCATTGATTCAATCAACTCACATTGCAACATAGGAATTAGGAAAGGGCCAATTGCAACATATCATTGGCACCAATTCCCCCATGGGATCATCACTTTATTGGCTTAATTAGGATTTAGTTTAAGTTTCTTGTTTTATGTTCTTCATTTTCCTAATTTTAGCTTTAATAGATGGATTTTGTGGGCAATCTCTCACTCTTTGCATGCATTTTGATCTAACACTAACAATGTTTGTCTTCATGGTGCATTTGCAGGTTTAGGGGTTCACATTTTGGCGCTAGAATGAGGGCTTGATCAAAATTTATTACGTTTTCCTCAAATTTTCGCAGTTTTTTTCACATTTTTTTTCACATATAGGAAATTGCACCGCGAGTAATATATGCAGTGCTATATTGCACTACAAACTCATATGCGGCGCTGTATTGCACCGCACCCTTGGAACCCCGCGGCACCATATAGCACCGCAATCGCTTCCCGCCTTTAAAATTTGAAATTTTTCCCAACTTTCACTACGTCCAAACTCCACCGCACTCGCAGTCCCTATTTCTGCAGAGCACCGCATACAATCGACCGCATGACGCTGTATAGCACCGCCTATTTCTTTAAGCAGCACCACACCCATTAAACAACACCACACTTATCGCAAGAAACAGTCTGCTTTTAAAATTTGAATACATTTTTTAATTTTTTGGCATTAACTTGGTTTGTTGTACTTTTGCTCTCTATTTTCCATCATTTTGTAGGTTGGAGAGGAGGAAAAGCAAAGAAAGAAGTTCATTATGATATCATGTTCACAAAACCAAAGTGTTCCTAAACACTAAAAGTGTTCTTTAACACTTCTTAAGAAAGTTTGTTAAAAATCTTTGGCCTTAGGAAAACTAATTTTACTTTGGGCTTTAAAAAGAACAATCGAATTTCTCATGATACCATGTTTATTTTGTACAAAGTGTTTTTAAACACTTAAGTGTTCTTTAAACACTCTTTAAGAAAATTTGTTAAAATCTTTGATCTTAGGACACTAAATTTTCTTTTGGGTTCTAAAATAAACAAATCAAATTTATTTTCAAAAGTTGCCAAGGGGCTAAAAAGAACTTTAGGCAAATACACTAGATTTGGTTTAAAAGGTAACAATTGAACAAGGAAAACTCACACTTCATTTTGGTGCTTAAAAAGAAGTCATTATTGCTTTGAGGTTTAAAATGAACCATTATTTTTCATGTTTTGCAATCTTTTTTACAAATTAATATTATCTAAAGTGTGTATGCACTTCTCTCGTGCTTCATTGTGATCTTGAGAATCAAAAACATTTTGGTAATATTAACTTGTTAAAAAGATTGCCTCCATATTTCAATTTGGGCACTTAAAATTGAACAAAACATGCAAGTGTGAGCACGACATATTGCAGAGGTTTTCCCCTTTGTTTTTCAACAAAGGTTGTGTAAACGACGGGATATGTTAGCTCGCTTTTGTTTATCTTAGAGGGCCTGCCTTGTAAGAAAAAGTACTCACACAAGGGAACGACCCAACCGAGAACACGCTAAAGCCAAGCAACTTCCACCCGGGATATAAGTGTGGATATTGGAACAAAGGCCAATATCACGAGGATTATTCTGACGAGATGGACAACAATGGACTCTCGCCGATGTTGGATAGTCCCCCACGAACAGAATGCCCGAATTAGAACTTCTTGTCTAGAAAAAGGCCAAAACCTTGTCTATCTTGTTGGTGCAAAAGGTCATGTCCTTTGAAGCCGCCCCACGTTATACATGCGGTCTTGTTGTGGAAATAGAAAGTATGCCATGGGAGATTCATGGGTACTAAAGATTGGTTGACCCGAATAAGTGAGTGTCGTGGAGGGGAGCCAGTGTGGTCAAGCATTTAGCCATTCGCACAAGATATGAACAGCTAGATTTATCCAAGTGGGAACCCAACAAGATATTGCCTCATCAACCTAGGAGTGTAAAAGTGCTTGGAAGAAATACATTGCTTGATCTTGAAAACATTTGAGAAACAAACATCCAGAAAGACCTTTAAATTTCAAACCCCTTGTGAGAAGCAAATACCTTTGACAAATTTGGACACTCTTGCTTTCCCTAGGAATCATATTCCTAGAGGTTTCTAAGTGCACAAATTCTACCATCATTGTTTTCAACAAGGTAAACATAAGGAAACTTTTGCCCTATTTTCCTCGATTTCCACACAATGGACCTTGTGGGATGAGAAAGAAAGTGGGACACTAGACATATAGTTTGAAACCATAAGCAAGAAGGTGTCTTGAATAAAAAGAATCTCATTAAACCAAGATAAAGGAGACAAAGTGAACTTCATATGTGTTGGTTCCAATGATTTCCCGCAAGATCAAAATCCCAAAGCCAAGATTCAAGAAAGTCTAAAAATCCATGAGCAATGCCTTGAGATGCTCCTTGAAGTAAGGGAAAGACTTGTATACAACTTTTACAAAAAGGCCTCAAGGAATAATCCCACATTATATGCATTTTATTGTCAACAAAATCCTAAACTTTTTGAAAGGTTTGCTTTTCTCCCATAGGAAGTCTAGCATGTTCTTCAATACCGAAGTTTTGTAGAGAGAGTCATGTCTAGGATAAGGTTCAAGATCAAAGTTGTCATTCTCATTCATTCCTCCATCAAACCAAGTCTCATTTCATCATCAATCATTTTTGTGAACTCTAGAAATAATCATCACGCTAAACTTAGAGGGCTAAAAACAACATTACCCTATCTTGGCTTGACACACCTAGCCAAAATAGTCTCACCTTTGGACAAACTTTTCTTTGGGATAACGCAACTTCCCAAAGTTTATTAGTTCGCAATTATATTGGCTTAACACACCTAGCCAATTCACCCATTTATGCAAGTTCCCCTAGGATAACGCAACTTCCTAGGGAATACAACTTCACAATAATCTTATTTGACTTAACGCATCTAGTCAAAATTATTACAAATCAAATCAATTCAAAGCCCATACAAGTTTTAGCTTATACCTTCAAAAGCTCTTCAAAAAGGTTTTCACTCACTCATCCCATCCATTTAACCCATCACCATTACCACCATCTTTGATCTTTTAGCTTCCCTAGTTCTTCTCTTTTGGGCCTAAAAGGTTAGGATCAAACACATCCCTATTTTTTATGGTCCAAACAAGATCTCAATACAAGAAGAACATGGAGAATGCAATGGAAATACCAACTTCTGTGGAAATGAGTCAGTTAAACCTCGAAGTAAACCTAGTGGGATCAAGTAATCCCCCAAGCAACTCTCCCTTATCATCACAAAATCCTCAAGAGGAGAGTCATCAAGAGGACATCATAAACGAGGACATGGGGATGACACAAATCGAAATCATGGAGGTGGTTCAAAATCTAGAGAACCACAAAATTGTCACTACTATGTTCAAATACCTAAAAATGATAGCAAGAGGAGGGGTCCTGCCCCCTCCTGACCTTGACACAAGCACTAGTACAGATGTGCCCATTCCAAGTGCATCTCCAATATCAAATGTCAATCAAGAAGTACTTTGCACCACATCATCCTCGTCGAACATGAACAAGGGGAGTGCCATGTTCCAAGAATTACAAAGGCCTCACCTTGTGGCTAACAAAGAAGCAGTCATCACCACCATGCCGGTCACATCGGTTCTGAAAAACACATCCCACCCATACATCCCGCTCACCTTCCACAACCACGTGGGCTCATCTTCATTTTGTGCAACACTAGCTTGCCAAACAAACGTAGAAACTCCTGTACCACTTGAAGAGGGAAACTTGTTTGAGACAACTGATGTTGTAAATCCTTTTTTTCAAGGTAACCTTCCACCTCTTCCCCCATTTTCATTTACCACCACTTCACCTCTTGGATTGGGTTTTCCTCCTCTCAACATCGATGGGTTCTCGGGACCTAGCAATCTAAGCATCATGCCCAATCCCCCTTTCTCGCCCACATCACAACAACAAGTGGCAACCATTCAAGCTGCCACCATAATTGGTCCTCAAATATCCCAAAGCATGCCATCTCAAGAACCAATCATCTCGACCACCCCTCTAGCAACCCAAATCCCAATCACCGCCACCATTCCCCCACCTGTCACAATGATTGGCATGATTCCTATTCCACCACCAATTCCACCAAAAGCCAATACAACAAACTCATTCATCATGCTAATCGAAACCCTTCAAAAAGCCAATCAACAGAGAGTACTCCAGCAAAAGCAGCAAGCGCAAGTGCTAGCCCAAGCACAAGCACAAGCACAAGCGCAAGCACAAGCCCAAGCCCAAGCGCAAGCACAAGCACAAGCTCAAGCACAAGCTCTAGCGCAAGCCCAAACCCAAGCACAGGCGCAAGCCCAAAAACAAGCACAAGCACATTACCAAGCGCAATTGCAAGCGATTCATCTGCAAGCCTACCAACAAGCCCTGCAAGACTTTCAAGCACAGCAACAAGCTAAATAACAAGCTTTGTTGGCACAACAGCAGCTCGACCAACAACAAGCATTGTTGGCGCAACATCAGCTAGACCAACAGCAAGCATTACTAGCTCAACAGCAGATTGACCAACAATAGGCTTCATGGGAACAATAGCAGATGGACCAACAACAAGCATTGTTAGAACAACAACAACAAGATCAACAACAAGCGTTGTTGACACAAATGCAGGCATACCATCAAGCTTTGAACGCACAACCAAGCTCACAGCAAACACCGACTAGTACTCTCCCCACCCATCAAACACCTCCAACACCTCAGCACTCATTCATCCCACCTCCCGATCCAAGCAAGGATGTCACAACACAAATCAAATTGCTCTCAAAGCAAGTGTTGGACTTACAAGTAGGAAAAACCACAAGGACACCAGGGAATTTGTGCCCTTATCCATTTGATAGGAGTCTCACCATGGTACCATTCCCAAAGGGATTTGAAATCCCCAAATTTGACAAGTATAATGGAACGGGCAACCCTAAAAACCACGTCAAGGGATTTCAGGTGCACTGCATGGAAGTCGCGTATGATGACACATACCTAATGCGACTCTTCCCCCGAAGCCTGACTAGTCCAGCTATAGAATGGTTCTCTCGCCTACCCATAGGCATTAAAACATTCGACGAAATTGTGGAGGCTTTCCTTAAGAATTATGCTTTCAACATGGGCGCAAATGTTAGTTTGGAAGAACTATCTGCACTCAAACAAGGAAAAGGAGAGCTATTCGCGTCCTTCTTGCAAAGATGGCAATCCAAGGCCAATCAGAGCAAGTGGACCATGCCAGAAGAACAACAAGTTTGCACCATCATAGCCAACCTAGATCAAAACGTGGCGTTCTACCTAAAAATGCAGTGTATCACATCTTACAATCAACTAATTCCAAAGGTGCTCAACATCGAAAGAGCCTTTACCGCGCGGGGAGGCGCACCAACATTCACTCCACCATAGGATAACCGCCCATCTAACAACTACAATGATAAACCTCCAACATGGTCGAGAAATAAAAATATCACGAACAACGGCGTGGACGACGCTAAGGTGGTCATCAGTGCCCCTAAGCAAAATACTCAAAACTATCATCAACCGCAAAATCAAAATCACAACAATGTGTAGACTAATGCGATAGTAGCACAGCCACAACCACCTTCCACCAATCAAGTCAATAATTTGGGTAATCAAGGAGGACCACCTCCCTGCAATAAGTTTCCCCCCAAGAGGAAATTCACAGCTCTTGGTGAATCAATTGAGTCCATAATGAAAAAATTGGTCAAAGAGAACCTCATCAAAATCTCTAACTCTGAACAGTACACGAAACCCATGACCAAGCCACCATGGTACAATGAGAACCTCCTTTGTGACTTTCACAAAGTCAAAGGACAAACTATTGCTAATTGCATGAGACTCAAAAACATCATCCAAGACCTCATTGAGGATAAAATCATCAACATCGAGTAGTCGGTCGGAAACCAAGACCTGAAAATATACACGAATGTGATGCCGAATCATAACCAAGGGAACAATCAGGGAAATAACCAAGGAAATAATAAAGGCAAGCAAAAGTATGCTAGTGCTAATCTAGTGTACGAGGAGATAGTCGGATGCGTCGATGAAATGGTCACTGTCATAAATATCAAGGGAGCCAACAATGACTGTGGAGTCACCACACGAGGCAGAAAGGTTACCATTGTTGGGGCACCCGCTAAGACCCCCATTTCCAATACAAAGGCCATTCCCTATGATTACAATGTCATTGACCAGCTGAAAAGAACACCCACCCAAATCTCCATCATGGAACTACTAAAAATCTTCGCTACTCATAGGAAGATCCTTGATGAAGCACTAGCTACGTCTACCTTTGCTGCCACCCTTGACACAGAGCAATTTCAGGCTATGGTGGGTAACATCGTTACCCCAAATCTCATCACATTTTCGGATCAAGACTTCCCTCCACAACCATCTCATAATCATGCACTCCACCTCCAAGTCCTAATCCACAAAAAGAAATTCAAAAGAGTCCTGGTAGATGGAGGTGCAGGCCTTAATATTTGTTCTCTGAAACTCATAAAGAAATTGGGATTCATTGAGGATTCCATCAATAAGAACAAAAGCATCACCATAAGGGCGTATGACGACCAAGAAAGAGTGTCTCAAGGCACTATCAAGATCCCCATTCAAGTGGGGTCGGCGACTATGGAAACCACCTGTCAGGTCCTTGACCTCGACTTACCATACAACATCCTCTTGGGATGCCCGTGGATACATGGAATGAAGGCAGTGGCCTTGACTTACCACTAATGCATCAAGTTCTCACATCAGAACGAAGAAGTCACCATATATGGGGATCCAGAACCTTTTTCCTACTACAAAAACTTGGAAGCCAAGTTTTATAAGATCCCTCAAGTACCCAAAAATGATGAAGGACCGACTACTTCATACAGAGACCCAGCCAATCTCATCTCCACTTCTGCGACAGAGACACCCGCCATCCCAGATATATCTGAAATCAAAAGCATGATCGAAGATAATGGATGTGGTGAATATAGAATGAAGAGAAATGCATTTGTTGTAGGAGAGTTACCACAATCTCCTAGGTCGCATGGGCAACCCCAGCCCGTCCAAACACCTATCCGAACCATTAGAGCAGAACCCTTTGGATTCCACCGTTGGGGGGATCTCAGTAGGGAAAATGTGGATGAAGAGGACATCATGAACACATTTTACCAAGATGAAAAACCCACTCCCACCTTACCCATGGAGGAAACTAACAAAGGATTACAAATGATGTTTGGTAGGGGCTATAATAGGAATGAGAGCTTAGGAAGAAATAGTGATGGACGGTTAGAGCCCATCATTGTAGAAAGAAGAATGCGGAATATTGGCCTTGGGTATACTCCTCTGAGTATAATCATACGTGGTAGAAGTACTCCCAGAAGAGCAGTCTAGTCCTCTCCTCAGGTAACAACAACCATTCCTAGACCACCTATTTGCCTAGGTATTCCACTCGACAATTACACCTTTGACATCACAAATGTTCCTAGTAGTGACGATGATGATACTATAGCAGGTCTCCCTAGGCTTTTCGAAGATTCCACCTTGTTAATGATAATTGCCTCCACAGTTGAGTCAAACCAACCAACCCACCGAATCACCTTAGTGCACCCCCAACTCATCAATCACGACCAATGGGGACCATCGATTCTAGACTCGTTCGAAAATGAAGAGGTTCTCTCATAATTCATGGGACTAAGGGATACAATTATGTGCGAAGACCACAAGGCTGGATTCGACATCACACTAGACACACAAGCATACTATGGGGAGATGATTGAGTCCTTCAGTCGCAAAAGAAAAAGATCGAGAATAAGCTCGGAGTTATTGAATGAAAACCACACTATGGCACTCTCTAACCATAAAACAATAAAAATAAAGAACGCATCCAATGGTGAAAACCTCCTTGAGGTGCCAGAGGATGAAGGATTCAATCTCCCCCCTATTGCTCTACATCAAGAGAAATCAGCAGTATTGGTAGAACAATGCAACCCAGTCAACTTAGGAACAGTATCAGAACCACAAATTACCTTCTATACAGAATCCCTCCTAGTAGAAGAACAGGAACTGTTGGCAGCATTCCTAAAAGAGAGAAAGGTGAATTTTGCATGGACCTATGCTAACATGCCAGGTCTGGATCTTGAAATAGTGGTTCATCATTTGGCTATTTACCCCAGAGCGAAACCAAACAAACAAAAGCTAAGGAAGATGCACCCACAAATAGCTTTGCTCGTCAAAATTGAGCTACAAAAACTTCTGGATGTTGGCTTCATACGCCCAATTGACTATCCAGAATGGGTATCAAATCTTGTGCCTATCTCAAAACTGAAAGGGGGCATCCGCATCTGCACAAATTTCAGAGATCTCAACAAAGCATGTCCTAAGGATGATTTTCCATTACCCAACATTGACATGATAGTGGACATGATGGCCGAACATGAGATACTGTCCCTAATGGACGGTTTCTTGGGATATAATCAAATAATGATAGCAAAGGAAGACCAACATAAAATAGCCTTTATGTGTCCTTGGGGCACTTACTGCTGGAATGTGATGTCGTTTGGGTTGAAGAATGCAAGAGCTACCTACCAAAGAGCCATGACATTAATCTTCCACGACATGATCCATAAGACAGTCGAAGATTATAAGGATGACATATTGGCTAAATCAAATAAAAGGCGGGATCACATAGCTACTCTAGGTGCAATCTTTGATAGACTAGAACAATACAAGGTTAGACTCAACTCGAAGAAGTGTGTCTTTGGGGTATAGTCAGGAAAGCTACTGGGATACATAGTTTCGATGAGAGGGATAGAGGTAGACCCTACAAAGGTAAAAGCAATCCTTGAAATGGAAGTGCCAAGAACATTAAAGAAACTAAGAGGATTACAAGGTAGGCTCCAGTCTATTCGAAGATTCATAGCACAACTAGCAGATAAACAGATCGCCTATTCACACCTACTCCACAAGGGAGTCGCTTTTAGGTGGGATGACAAATGCAAGCAAGCATTCAGTAAAATCAAAGAATACCTACTTACACCACCTGTGTTGATGCCACCAATTGTTGGGAAGCCACTAATCCTATACATATCAGCAACAACAGCCGCCCTTGGTGCCCTCTTAGCCCAGCATGATGAAAAGGGAACCGAGCGGGCCATCTACTACATCAGCAGAATAATGGTAGGGCACGAGCTCAATTAAACATTGATAGAAAAGGCTTGCCTAGCACTGGTATTTGCAACTCAGAAATTCAGACACTACATGCTAGCTCACCAAATCAAGCTAATTGCCAAGATAGACCCTCTAAAATACCTATTGTCAAAAGCGATGCTTACAGGTAGAATGGCTAAGTGGGTAATGATATTGTCTGAACATGATATCGAGTATCTAGAAAGAAAAGCCATAAAGGGACAAGTTATTGCAGACTAGCTAGTAGAAGCTCCCCTCTACACAGACAACCCACTCATATCAAAATTCCCAGATGAGTCCCTTTTCAACCTTGGTACAGTCGACCATTGGAAATTATATTTCGATGGCTCCCACACACAACATGGATCAGGAGTCGGTGTGTTCTTTATCACCCCACAAGGAGATTGCATACCAAGATCCTACAAGTTGGCGTTCCCATGCACTAACAATATTGTAGAATACGAGGCTTTGACCATAGGTCTCAAGATTGCAGCACAATGGCGAATCATGGCATTAAAAGTCTATGGGGATTCACAACTTATCATCAACCAAGTCAATGGTGAATACCAAAAAAAGGATGATAAGCTCGCACCATACAAAAAGGTGGTAGAAAACCTCAAAGAATCATTCATCGACATCACCTTTGAGCAGATACCAAGGGCAAACAATAGAGCAGCCGATGCAATGGCAACCGTCGGGTCCTTACTAGATATTCCTTATAATGTCTCGAAGCATGAATTCCTGGTAGAGCAGCTTCTCGTACCCACCTTTGAGATACCAGAGTCAGAATACGCATGTGAACTCGTTGGTCCCGATGATCTTTGGTATCATGACATATACACCTACTGGAGGTTAGGAATCCTCCCCACTGACATCACCCCAAACCTAAAATGAACCTTTGTCAAAAGGTCTTCACGATTCGTCATCCTAGAAGAGACCTTCTTCCGTAGAAGTATAGATGGAACTTTTCTACGTTGGTTAAAACCTAAGGAGGCCTTGACTGCTCTAACCGAGGTACATAATGGCACATGCGGTTCACACTCGAGTGGTATGACCTTGGCTAAGAAGTTGCTGAGAATCGGGTACTATTGGCCAACAATGGAAAGAGAGACACACAACTTTGTCAAAAGATGCCTACAATGCCAATAACATGGAGACCTTATTCATGCACCAGCTCAAGAACTACATCCCATTGTTACACCTTGGCCCTTTTCACAGTGGGGGCTCGATCTCATTGGTAAAATCTCACCCACCTCATCCAATGGCCACAAGTTCATCATTACCGCCACTAAATATTTCACAAAGTGGGTCGAAGCAATTCCCATGACTTACATCACAAGAAAACAAATATCCAAGTTCATCCTGAATTACCTCATTTTCCGATATAGTGTTCCCCAATCCATTATCTTTGACAATGGGATGCCCTTCAAAAATTAGGATGGTCATAATTTATGTGAAAAATTCAAGATCCAGCATTGCTTTGCCACTCCATACTATCCACAAGGCAATGGCCAAGCAGAAGCTAGAAATAAAACCATCCTAAAAATCCTCAAGAAAATAGTCAATGACTCCGATCATGATTGGCATCTGCAGCTAAATCCCGCCCTATGGGCCTATCACACCAGCATCTGCATGCCAACAGGTGCCACCCCATTCTCTCTAGTCTACGGATCAGAAGCCATCCTCCCCATCGAGATCGAGCTCCCGTCACTGAGGATATCACTGCAAAACCTCATCACGGATGAAGATTACAGGGTTACAAGACTAAATGAGCTGGAATTACTAGATGAACGACACATGAATGCCTTGAATCATCTACAAGTCTACCAGAATCGCCTGAAACGGAGCTACAACAAGAAGATCAGGCAATGCACTTTCCAAGTTGGTGACCTTATGCTAAAAGAGAACCAAAAGAATGTGCCAAACCTGGAAACAAAGGGAAAGTTTGAGCCCAACTGGTTGGGACCCTTTGTCATCACTACAAGTTACAAATCGGGGGCATATCAATTGTCAACACCAGAAGGCAAGCCCCTGCAGGAGCCTGTAAATAGTTCGCACCTCAAAAAGTTTTATGCCTGAATCTTGCAAGGTATGGAAACATAAAATACAAAAACAATCAGAAAGAGTCCTGAAAAAATGGTCACCTTGATGAAAACCTGGCAAACAGATGTCTTGGTGACAACAAAAAAATAAAAAAATGCAAAAAAACCAAAAAAATCAAAAAAAAGATTGAAAATAGTAAAAAGAAAAAAATCATCCTCTAGTGAAAACCACTTCAGTGGCGCTTTGGACAAGTACCTTGGTGAAAACCTGGCAAACAGGCACCAAGTGTAAATAAAGCACCCCCCCCTATCTACCAGGATCTGCACGACTCACTCATTTTGTCGCATCTCAATAAATCATCCATCCACCCATCTGCTCGCATCCATACCATGGTCTGAGTTAATGTCTATATCAAGTTCCACCAGGGAACTACTTGGCATATTCCTAAGGTTAGTTTGTCTTGCCTTTATCGAAGTAGTCTGTCACACCACACTAGGGGCATGTTCCTATGTCGGCATCGAATTGGATTCGTCTATATTCTCGAGATCTTCTTTCAAAAATCAAAAAATCCAAAAACATCCAAATCATTCAAAAATCCAAAAATAGGTCAAAATATTAGAAAATATTCAAAACAAATTCATCATTGAGTCCTATCAGTCTTCCACCTTGTTGAACTACGTCGTCTCTAAGCTTGAATGTAGGCAAGGTTGATCTTTGATCATCCCCCGAGATAGTTAGAGTCAGTCCTTAGGCGTCCGTCGCATTGGCAACCCGTTTACCCATCTAGTCTACATCTTAAGTCAGTCCTTTAAAGCAATAAGATGGCAATCCAATTGCCCATCCTATTATCATCAATTCTATTGTCAGTCGAACTACATGGTCTCTGTGTGTATAACATAGGCAAGGCTAATTTATGGATCAGCTCTCGAGACCCCTAGGATAGGTCTTTAAGTTAGTCTGTTTGTTATAAATCTTGAAAATACCAAAAACATTTTTAAAACATCTCAAAATACCAAAAACAACCTCAAAACATTTGAGAAAAAAAAAAAACCAAAATGGTGCATCCATTTCGTCTCGCTTTCACCCGTGATTGTCATCACTCATAATAAAACAATTGCCACTTTCACCCTTTGGTGAGTCAGTCAGAAGCAAGTTTAGCAGGTTCCAAAGTGAACGCTTAATCATCAAAGTCTCAAGTCTAGGTCAGTAAGCAAGCAAGTTGGTCAACTCAGAGTATCAATAGTTTATCACCCAATCGGTCCCATCAAAACCCTAATCACTACATGTCCTAGGATGAAGCTTTTATGCGATGGACATAAGCATCAGGTACCCCACAGTAGTTTAGCCTTGGCTAGCGGTATGAAGAACATTAGCCTATCTGATTACTTTATCTGGGTTTTTGTGACTTATCTTATTTTGTGCTCATTCCAAGGACCTCTCGATGATGCCTAAACAAAATAGGTTTAGAGAGAAAGGAATGGAGCAATGATCATTATCTTTTTATCCGCTATGCTTGTGAGATACACTTGTAAAATAACTTAGTTGTGCATATTTTGTTTTGTTTGTAGGGAGGATATTTTAGGTATCTTGTTGACCACATAGGAAAGCTTGCTTTTTTGTGTTTTGGTCCGAGATGTTTAGAATGTCTGAACTACATCCCAAAGGAAATGTGTGTGTTAAGTGTGAACAAGAGTACTCCTATCTAATTGTCGAATCAAATTCCATCACACTAGGTACAAACGCCATCCTGGTTCTTAATACCTTGATGCATCATACCAATGTGTGTTATCAAACATAATGCAATTGACCCTTTGAAAATCTTAATTCCTAGCAATGCAAATCATCATCATCATGACTAATTCATTAACCCTGCAATTCTTTTATCTTCTTTCCACACTAACATGGTATCATAACAGTAATCAAAAAACATCGCCCATGCATACACCCTGCATCCACATAATCATTAGCATCAAAAACACAGGACATCATATCATTATCTTAAGATACAAAGAATAAAATAAAGTCGTTATTATGAAAAATCTTAAGCACAACATTACATCATACATCATCATTATGCATACATCATCATTTGCATCCATTTCCATTTGCATATCAATACACCATCATACATTACATCCATAAAGCATGAAAAATATACAAAAAAAATGCATCCATTACATACATCACATAAGCATAAAAAACGGAAACAACTCATAGCATCATCCATTTGCATAAAAAAATACATATGCATACCATACATGTGCACCATACATATCATAAAAGGACGAATCATCTCATATATATCATCAAAAAATCACTGTTATGATACAAAATCGGATCAGGTGTCCATCGAATACATAATACAATAAGGCCAAAATACTGCAGCCCGTATATCAAAAATGAAGCAAACTATCATGTGATCAAAGGGGGGGCAGGCCATGCTGGTTGTTGCCCTCCCCA
This sequence comes from Sequoiadendron giganteum, assembly GCA_007115665.2. NCBI lineage: Eukaryota > Viridiplantae > Streptophyta > Pinopsida > Cupressales > Cupressaceae > Sequoiadendron > Sequoiadendron giganteum. The sequence continues at coordinate 65,561,906 of CM021105.1, forward strand.
TCCTGTCTCTCACCATGTGCCTCTATTGGTCGCCTCCCTGTCTGCTGAGAAAATTTTGGCACTCTGCAGTCTGATGGCACTACCTGTCAATAATGGTGCTGATAGTACTCAACATCTCTGATGGCCTCTCTGTAACCTTGAATATCAATCGATCAGGCCCGAGATGAAGACGCTGCACTCTCTAACTACTGTCGCCGACCTATCTCCCGATCCCTCTCATATCGTGCCTGGTCTCTCTCCGCAGTCAAAACCTGTACCTGGCCCTGTAGCTTTTGAATCAGCGCATCTCTATGATTGGGCTATCTTGCTGGCTGTCCTATCGGCTGCCCTATTAGCTGCCCTGCTGGCTACTACTAAGGATCTACCCTCGACTGGCCATCCTATCCCCCTACTCGAATAGGTAACTATTGTGCCTCGTCCCTAGGAGGTGTCTGATGAGGAGGTGCCTCACCTCGCCCTCTACCAGCTACTTGACCCATGCGTCGAGGGACAACTGCGCCTAGAACTGTCAATCTAAGTGGAGGTCTGAACCATGCCATATAAGCTACGATGACCCTTGCATCTGCCGACCCCTGATCATATGGCCACGGTCGAGCCACTAATTGCCTAAACGAGGACACCACCTCGGCTGCCACGATGGGTCGACCCCATGCTGTCTCCCTAGTAGTACATGCAAAGATGGCCACATACTGGTTATCAGGCCTGTCTTGTACCTCCCCGAACTGATGAGCAACCCTGTCTGGAAGATATCTCTTAATCATGGTGTGCTCTCGACCCTACCTCAATCTGTCATGTCGAGCGAAGAAGAGCTGCTGATCATCTTCTCCCCACAGACCAATACCCATCCACGGTCTCCACACAAACTCTCTCATCTCATCAAGAACCCGCTGCTAAAATGGAATACCATCTGCACCAGTAAAAGAAAAGTGCATCACTGCCCTGCCATACCACCAAAGAAGCGGATCATCTATCTCCAAGAGAACTGGTGTGATATTTGGGCGAAGCGCCGGGATTCTCTCCCATCCCCAGATGTGCAATAGGGTACCCCCTGCCTCGATGGACTTGCTATCCAAATAGACAAACTCATGAAGATCCCTATAGAGGGATGCTAATAATACCGGTCCCCAAGCAAAGCACTCCCTCTGGTGAACCATCTGATCCCATGCTAGTCCCCATCCTGGATTGAAGTATCGGCCCCGTCGATCAGGTACTACAAGGCCTGAGATGAAAGCAACAATAATCAGTCGATACGTATGCACGTAGTCACGATATAGCTCTAGATCGATCTGACCATCGCAAAACTCAATGACATCCATTTGCATCACCCCGTAACAGGCCTCTCTGCCAACATCCGGATCATAGATGACTTGGGTCCCGTGAATCGACAATCAGAGGATGCGCCATACATCCTCGAGAGTGATAGTGGCCTCGCTAGTAGGAAGATGGAAGGAGGAGGTCTCACTATGCCATCTCTCCACCAGAGCTATAAGCATGCCTAAGTGAGCCCGAATAGGAGGGATGTACGCAACATACCAAAGACCGATGGCACCAAGGTGCTCCTGAACCAACTCGGGCATAACCCCTAATCTGCTAAGCACAGGCCATCGATGCTCCTATGAGTAAAGTACACCAGGCTCCTCCTGCACAGGGAAGGCTGTCACGTCAGAAAAAATAAAGTTTCAAAGTTAAAATCTACCCTAAACTGGCAAATGCGGTGCTATTTGTGGGTACGGTGCAGTTTGGAAAGTTCCAAACTGCACCGCCGTGGTAGAGTTTACCATTTTGGCAGTTGCAAAGTGACCCACACTATGCAATTTTTATATGCGGGGCACTTTGCAATTTAACATTTGGTTACTCAAAAGTCTGCCGCACGTCCCCACCCCACCGTGCACTGCACATCCCCACCCCACCCCACCGTGCACCTAACAGACCTGCACGGTGCACTTTGCATATGCGGTGCAATACAGGACCGCGCGGTGGCGATAAAGCACTTTCTGCAATGCCATATGGCACCGCGCATTTTTGTGCAAGACCTTAACCCTATTTAATGCACGTAAAACAATAAAATTAAAAGTTGGATAGGGGTACATACCACGGGTCCTGCACCGACTGGCCGCTGATATGTCTGAACCCTCTCCGATACATGCCTAGGAAGCTATCGTTGTGCCATTTCAACCGAGACTAAGAACTAAAATATGAAATTTTCTAAAGGCTAAGATTGCAAAATGAATTGAAAATGACCCCTCGAGGTCTATTTAAGCTTAAAAATTAGGGTTTTTTGACCTAATTTAGCCTTCCAGCTAGAGTTTTGGTCTCCCGAACCTGTTTTCATCCAACTGAGAGTCGTTCTGTCCTTTCTGGCACTCTGGGGCATTTCTGGCCTGTCGGGCACCTTGTCATATTTTTTTCGCAAGATCATCAAAAAAATCAAAATTTTCGTCCGATCTCTCGAGGGGGCAATATCCAACAGTATCCTTCCGCTGGGGTAGCAGTGGGGCATCTAAAAAATTAGGAAATTTCGAACTTTGATCACAGTAGTTTATTCTTTGAATCAATGCAATGAGTACATTGCTTCAAAGAGGGGCAAAATGTAGACATAGAAAAAGTACAAATTTGTTTTGACACACCTGATCCCGATTTACTAACAACATTTCCTCCTAAATCATATTCTCAGCATTTTATCCCTTAATTTGATAAATCATTATTTATTGGATTAAGTCTTCTCCTTTCAACGATTAAATTAATCAATTTAATTCAATTAACCTTACATATCTATTTAATTAAGTAAATCATTTTATTTAATTAAATTCTCTAAAATTCTCCTATTAAATTAAATAAATTAAACCTTATTTGATTTAATCTAACACATTCCTCCTTGATTAAATAAATCAAATCATTTATTTGATAAATCATTTCCTCTCAATTATTGACTTAAATTAATTCACAAGCCTAAGTCTAAATTATCACATCATCTAATTTAATCAAATCCTTGATTAAATTAATCTCAATCCCTAAATTCTTCTAGAGAATGCAAGTTGCACAATAAATCAATTACTTTGATTTATTAATTCATCTATTTTCCCTCACAAGGCATCAAAAGGGAATATCCTCAAATTTGAATTCAAAAAGGCCAAGTGGACTTGGTCCTTCCAATAAGGCATTCAATGTCTCTTACATGTCCTTGACCTTGAGCCAAGTGACATTAACTTCATTCCCTTTCCCTCTTCAACATGTCATTTCTCAAATTTGAAATGCCACCTAATCGCATTTATTGGCACATAGGCCAAAACTTGCACATTCCTCATCCAATCACATTTGGACAAGTGGCACAATTCCATTGGACTATCTTTTGTCCCACATTGCTTATTTCCACTATCTCTTCCAAGATTTGAATCTATAAATTGGAGACCTCTCCTCTCAATCTACATCCACAATTTACATGCAAAGTTACTCTTTTCAATTGAGAACTAATTTTGCTCATTGCTTCCAATCATCCATCATTTTTCATAGATTATAACAAGATTATGCTCAAATATCTTTGGAGATTTGACCATTGATTCAATCAACTCACATTGCAACATAAGAATTGGGAAAGGGCCAATTGCAACATATCATTGACACCAATTCCCCCATGGGATCATCATTTTATTGGCTTAATTAGGATTTAGTTTAAGTTTCTTATTTTATGTTCTTCATTTTCCTAATTTTAGCTTTAATAGATGGATTTTGTGGAGAATCTCTCACTCTTTGCATGCATTTTGATCTAACACTAACAATGTTTGTCTTCATGGTGCATTTGCAGGTTTAGGGGTTCACATTGTGTAACATGATTCTTCTATTTTCTTGTATTTCTTTTTGTGATAGTGAGCCATGGCTGTGAGCCTTTTGGACAATGTGTCCTATTCTAGTAGTGATCCCTTTTGTATCGGTTTTTCTATTACTTATATTGTGAGGTAATCCTCACTATATTTTTCCCCTTCATTCGGTTTTCCATGTAAATCTAATGTTTTTGCGTATGGTGCTATGATTTCAGATTTTATTATGTGCATTTCATGTTTAATCATTCTAATAGAATAAGGGTTTAATGAATGCATGTGGATCTGATTATTATAGAGGGTTTTGACGGTTTAATTTGCTACAATTGATTCACCACCCCTCTCAATTGTCTTTTTCATTTCAACATAAAGGTCCCATGAAACATTTATAAATGGGACCCCATGAATAGAGTGAATCTTTGTAGGAGAAGGGCTAGTTGCAATCACATAAATGATGGGTCTCTTAGGTTTTTGAGGCACAATAGAGACTTCTACTACATTCATGGACTCTTCGGCTTGCAAAGAAGAAATATAAATTTGTGATGAAGAAGGTTATTCGGGAGATCTATAGATAGGAGAAGATACCTCTAATAAATCATCTAGCATATCAAAATATTCTTTAGAAAAAGAATTATCATAAACATTAAAAAATTGCAGAAATTATCTAACATGACTTCATTCACATCGAGTTCACCAAAAATGTGGAGGGGATTCACTACTCCCAAGTCCGAAGACAAACAGGGTCTAAAGGGAGATAATTGACCTCGTTCACCTCATGAACACCACAAGATTAAATGGAAAGATTAAGACAAAAGAGATTGAAAAAATGTATTAAAAACATATTTCCAAATGTGATGACAACTAATAGACTTCAGGGACAACCATAGCAGATTACGGAGAATTTTGGGAGCAGATGATAAGATCTTGGCCAAAGGACATTGACGTGGTTCTAGGATGTCAACATAGTGTTCTATCATCATGAGGATGTGTTGGCATCTCGTATGGATAAAGACCTAAACCCTCACATAGAACTCAAAGAATCCATTAACTACTCAGATCCTAAGGTTTGATTATTCTGCTAACTAAATAGAGAATAAGAATATATGCTGAAAAGACAACAAGAAGAAAACTTTAGAAGAAAATAAAGATATCTAATTACAAGAGGTCCTATGCTCATGAATCCTTTAGCAAGCTCATCATGAATGACCTACACATAAGAAGAACAAGGAAAAATGTTGGGGCAATTTCAGGGCTTGTCACAGTCAAACCCTTGTTTTGGTGTTCCCACCTCCACAGACTATTAGATAGATAGATAGAATAATAGACACCGAATAAAGTAGACACAAAGTAAAGTAGAAACAATGGTGGTAAGAACAAGCCCTGCTATGGAGGAGAATCCTTACCACATGATATAAACACAATACAAATGCTAAGAAAATAGATAAGAGAGCAAGAGAGCAAACCAACAGTCTATGGCTTCCTCTTGGCTTGATAATGTGACATTTGAACCTTGCAAGAGAGATTTTTTTGTTGATAAGACACCAATTTGATAGAGCTTCACCATAGAAATGTGATGTAGAAGAGAAGAGAAATAAGAGAGTAAGTTGGAGTTGAGAGAGAGAAAATAACTTACAAAATGAGAGTGAAAAGAGAGTTTTGTGAGGCTGCATGGGGAGGGAGTTGTTACACTTAGAATTTTTCCATGAAGATGAGTGTCATGGGCCAAGTTCTGAGATTCCCTTGTTTGAATTCGCAATGCTCAGGGATACTAGCACACATGTAGACATCCGCACATAGGAATGTGTCTAACTCATAATTTTATGAGAAACAAGGTGGAAGACTATTATTGCTTCATCATTGGTCCTTATGGAGTTGAAATTGCAAAATTTTGACTCATAAGGTTCTTGTCATATATGTGGCTAGCTGCCATAAATGCAAGGGCCAAATACACAAATGTGAAATCACCACGTGGTGTAATTTTATGACATTATAGGTAGATAGAGATAGGGGCGAGAGTGAGAGAGAAACATGGTAGACACATAGTAGAGAGCTATGTAGAGAGAGAGAGAGAGAGAGGGAGAGATATATATAGAATAGTGAGGGAGAAATGGGGAGATGTGTATTTAATTGAGAGAGATAGAGATAAATGGGAAGAGAAAGAGATAGGAAGAGATAGATGGGAGGGAGACAGAAAGGGGGGAAGGGAGAGATAGAAAGAGGGGGACATAAAGAGATAGAGGTAGGGAGGGAGAGAAAGGAGAGAGGGAGAGATAGATCAATATAAATAGAGGGAGATGTGAGAGGAAGAGGGAGAGGGAGGAGAGGAAGAATTATAGGGGGAGAGATGGATCATTCTATAGAGAGAAAGAGTGAGAGGGAGATATATAAAGAGATGAATAGGGAGAAAGATAGAGAGATAGAGGTAGAGAAAGATATGGATAGAAAGAGATAGAGAGAGAGGAAGGGAGAGAGGGGAAGAGATAGATGAGAGATAGGTAGATATGGAGAAAGAGAAGAGGGGGAGAGAGATACATATATAGAAAGGGAGTGGGAGAGGGGGAGTGAGAGGGAGAGGGAGAGATATAGATAGATGGGGATATAGAGAGATAGAGATGGATAGGGATCTAAAGATAAAGAGATTGGAAGATAGAGGTATATAAAGATGAAGTGAATAAGATGTAAGGAAGCTAAGGTAGCGAAACAAATTCCTATGCTAATCTTAAGAGGAGAATAATGTAAATTTTTTATAGATCTTTAACATTTAAAAAAACTTAAATATAAATATAAATAAATATCATGCATACCACAACACAATTATTTACATGGGGAAAACCCTTTTGAGAGAAAAACCCCACTCCAAAAGTTGCTAGATATATTATTTAGAAACAAAAAATATTATAATATACTTAGAGAGCAAGCTTCTCATAGGAGTATCACCAATGAGAGATCCAGAGATAACGCAACCACTATCAGACTCTTAGAATACATCACAATTCACAATCGTAATACAACACCCTCATAAAATAGGGTTGCCTTCTAAGGTAAGTCAAGCTAATAAAATAACGGTTATCAAATTTAAGACCTAATGATGAACAGTCTAGATTTACAATAATAAAATATTAATAAAATTTTCCTTTCAAGGGTGTTGCCCCCAAGCCCTTATTGGGGTGCACTATCCCCAGACCCCCAGTTGGGGGATGACCCCTTTGGACCCCTCATGGGGGGAGGACCCCTCGTACCCCCTATCATCATATGAACAATACCTTATGTATCAATAGTAACTTATGCAACTGCAATGTTGTGACACATTTTCCCAACCAATCTCCCATTCATCGAACACCTTACAAAAGCAATGGAAGGGTGTAAACCTCATCTCTTAATTACTAGGGGTCGAAAGGCCCATAGTCTCTAAACACTGTCTAAACTTCTCTATGCTCAAAGGTTTAGTTAAAGAATCAACAACATTCATCAAATTCTCTACCTTAAAAAACTTTAACCTGCCATCTTCAACCATATCTTTGACAAAATGATAATGTACATCAATGTTCTTGGTCTTGGCATGAAATTTCAGGTTCTTGGCTAGACATATCACACTCTAACTATCACAATAAATTGTCACTTCACCTTATTTAATTCCAATGTTTGAACACGAGCTCTTAAGAAAAATGGCTTCTTTACAAGCATGAGTAACTTCCATATACTCTGCTTCAGTAGTGAACAAAGCAACCACATCCTGTTGCTTACTCATCCAACTAATCACACCACCAAATAAAGTAAACACATAAGCACTGGTGGATCTTCTACTATCAACATCACTTGCCTAGTATGAATCCACATAACCATGTATCAAGGGAAATCTCATCTACAGTCTTATTACTATGATAACACAAGGAATAATCTGAGGTACCACATAAATATCTAAATACTCTTTTAACTACATCCCAATGAAATCTAGCATGATTAGACATATATCTAGAAAGAACTCCCACTACTTGAACAATTTTTGGTCTAGTATGAACCATAGCATACATCAAACTTCCAATTGCACTTTGGTAAGGCACTTTGCTCATGTCTTCCATCTTTGATGGGGATGTTGGACAATCTAAAATAGATAACTTTATTTCATCTAAAATAGGAACACACAATAGTCTACAATCTTTCATATCAAACCTTTGTAAAATTGAATTGATATACTAACTTTGGCCAAGCCATAGCTTTTTGTTCACTCCATCTCTTTTGATTTCCATCCTGAGAATATGTTTAGCTGCACCAAGATCTTTCATTTCAAATTTAACAGCAAGTTGAGATTTTAGTTCTAAAATCGTACCTTTCCCTCTACTAATAAATAACATATCATCAAAATATAATGCAATAAACAAGAAATGATTACCATCAATTTTATAATAAACATAATGATCTGATTTAGAATGCTCAAATCTCAAACTCAACACATATGTATCAAATTTTTGATACCACATCTTAGGACTCTATTTTAGGCCATACAAAGATTTCTTCAATTTGCAAACCAAATTAATTTTACCTTTCACCATGTAGTGCTCTAGCTATGTCATATAAATATCCTCCTTCAAGTCACCATGAAGGAAAACAGTTCACATCCATTTGCTCAACCTCTAAATCATAAATAGCAGTAATAGAAAGCAAAAATATAATGGATTTCATTTTTGCAATAGGAGAAAATATCTCACCATAATCAACACCCTCAACTTGAGAGTAACCTTTTGCAACCAACCTTTCTTTGTACTTCTCAATACTTCCATCTGAACCAATCTTTTTCTTGAACAACCATTTGCAACCAATAGGTTTTCTTCCTTCGTAAAATGGCACAAGATCTCATGTATCATTCTTTTTCAAAGCTTCCATTTCTTCATCCATAGCAATCTTCCAAGATTCTACATCATCCATACCTAATGCCTCTTCTAGTGATATGGGTTTATCCATTTTAGTATTCAAAGAAAAAATGCATCTCCAATAATTAGGTGAACACCTTTCAGGTGGTTGTTTATGCCTTGTAGACCTATGAACAAGCTAAGTTGGAGTTTCTTCCTTCTCTTTTGAAGATTCAAAGCTAGATGAGCTCTCCTCAACGTCTTGTCTATCTATGGGCCTTGATTAAACTTTATCAGGAGTAGAAGGAAATTGAATCACATCTTCTTGTTTACTTTGTTCTCGCCGCAATGTAATAGAAAAAGGGTTAATTTCTCTAAAAATAACACTTCTACTATGTATCACCTTTTGTGCAATAGGATCTTAAAGCTTGCATCCTTTCACACCATAACTATATCTGTTGAAGATACATTTCATGGCCTTGTTCTCTAAATTTGTTTGCTTCTCCTTTGGCACATGTGCATATTCCTCACAACCAAAAAATCTAAGATGTTTGTGAAGGCTTGTGGCCTGACCATACCTCTATAGGTGTCTTATAAACAAGAGTTGATGTAGAGACCTATTAATAAAATAACAAGTAGTGGCAACAACTTCAACCGAAAACCTTTGTTATAGACCAACACCACTCAACATACACCTAGCCTTATCCATTAGTGTCTTGTTCATTCCTTATGTAACTCCATTTTGTTGTGGAGAATATGGAGTTGTCTTTTTTCTATGAATACCACAATATTTATAGAATCTATCAAAATCATTAGAGAAAAATCCACCACCATTATCAGTCCTCAAACATTTTATTTTCTTTCCAGTCTACAACTCAACCATTGCTTTAAATTCTTTAAATCGGCTAAAAAATTTAGATTTACTCTTTAGAAAGTATACCCATGTCCTTCTACTGTAATCATCAATAAATGAAACATAATATGTAGATTTATCAATTGAAGGAACATCTACAAGACCAAACACATCAGAATGAATAAGATCCAATACACAACAACATTTATGATGACTCGAGTAAAACTAAACATAGTTTGTTTTCTATAAATGCAATGCTCACATAAATTAAATTCAAGATTACAATCAGATAACCCTTCCACAAGTTTTTTATTTTTTAAGGTCTTTAGACCCTTTTCTCCACTATGGCCAAGTCTCTAGTGTCATAGCATAGTTTTCTTTGTGGGTAACTTTGACTCAGAAGAAAGAGCACCCTTGGGTATCCAAAATCCATGACCATCTGCTAAAGGTGAAACCCTCACTTCTTCCACATACTTGATTTTTACAGAAGTGCTATTGCACTCAACAGTGCATGCATCAAGCTTATACAATGTGTCATATTTGACACCTCTAAAAATCACCATAGAACCTCTAACCATCTTGCATCCTACATCAAAAAATACTACTTGCACACCTGCATCTATTAGTTTACTCACAGATAAAAAAATTATGCTAATCCAGGAATGTGCAACACACCATTAATCATTTTTATTCTACCATCAAGAAACCTGATTTTGAATTTACCATGACCAACAATATTTAAAAGAGAACCATCACCTAAGTACACCTTACCTCCATCAAATTTTTCATATTCAAAAAATTAGTCTCTATTAAAGGTCATATGAAAAGATGCGCTTGAGTCAATTAACCATGCATCATTACCTAAACGAGTTGCAAAAGTTGCAATGAATGCATCACCATATTCCTTCTCGGACTCAAAATCAGAATCAAATATCTTCTTTTTCTTCTTTTATTCTACTTTTCATTCCTTACGAATATGTCCATGCTTACCATAGCTCCATCAAACAACTTTAGACTTTTTAAGAGATTTGGATCTCCCCTTGCACTTGGATTTATCATGCTTCTCATTCTTTTTTCCTTTTTCCTTAGGTCTTCCATGAACATTTAGGGCCTCCTTGGCACTAATGGATACCTTCCTCATCTCTTTAGAAAAAAAAGAACCTACCACACTTTCGGTCTTTAATATAACAAAAGTACTCCCAATAGCCATAACAAGAGAATCCCACAAATCAAGCAAAGAACAAAGCAAGATTTGACATTTCTCTTCCTCATCCATTTTGACACCAACTTATGCCAACTGAGCCACTAACATATTGAATGCTTCTAGGTGGTATGCAATTCGTCCACCCTCTTCCTTTCTCAAGGAATTTAATTTCTTCCTTGGGAAAATCTTGTTCACTAAAGATTTGGCTTGATAGATCTCACCAAGCTTCTTCCATAGTTTTGTGCAGAGGTCTCTTCATGGAAATTGATTAAAAAAGAGTCTTCCAAGCATAATTTAATTAGACCCTTGGCTTTATGGTACATAACATCATATTGAGCAACTTGAGTAGGATCTGCAGGCCTTGAAACATTCTCATCAATATAATCCCACAGATCTCGATCTATCAACAGATCCTCCATCATCAACTTCCACATTTTAAAATTATTTTCAAAAAATTTATCCACCTCTATTCTCCTTGATGAACTTGCCATCTAAAAATTCCCGCATCAAGATCACAAAGTGTCTTTTGCACAAGCTCCCACTCAAATTTGGATTAGTTCAAAAAACCCAACAACCCACAACTGAAACCAAGGATTGAAGGAGAATTTGCAAAATATTCTGAAAGGATCGACCTCAGATATTCTGATTGACAGAATTGTTGATCTTGAGTGTCCGTTCACTGATATCAAGTCCGTTTGTGAGTAGTGCTTGGTTGGTTTAGAAACCAAGGTTTTAGATACCAATGTGGATATCAAAAAACTTCTCCATGCTTGTTACATTTTAGTGAAGAATAGTGTGGACTCTTTGGAGGTCTTGTTTTAGAAGATTAGTGAGCTTAGAGAGGACCAGATGTATTTTTATGAGTTAATGGAGAAGGAACAATTGGCTAAAGGTAAAGGGAAAAAAGGTGTGAAGGATGATGGTAAAGGCCCTACTGCTAGAGGGCTAGCTGACTGGAAGAATTCCTTTGAAGCTGAGAAAAATTAATTGTTGGACATGATTGGGCTGCATAGAAACCAGGAGCTTGAGGTGGCCAACACCAAAAGTAGTATGAAGTAGTGTCATGTAGTCTTTTTTTGTTTGTTTCTTTGTTGTTGGATCTCAGTTTCTTTCCTGTTATTTTGTTGCTTTTTTGTTAATGGTGGTTGCTGATAGTTTAGTGTTGTATCTTTGGAGCAACATTTTGTAATTTCTAGTGTTTTGGGTTTTGGGTTGTTGTTGATGTTTTAGCTTAGTATCTTTTGAGCAACATTTTGTACCTAAAGTTGTAAAGGGTTTCGGGTCTCTTCAAAACCTGTTTTTCTCGTATAATCAAAACTATAGATTCTCAGATGTCGTAGGTGATTTATGTATTTTGAAATTAGTCAAAACTTATACCTCTGGTCTGCAGTGCCACCACCCTTGTCCAGATATTTTTTCTTGTGAAATTTCAATCACAGTGATGTATTTGTGATTTTTATGCAGATATGTGTTTTGCTTCTAAAATTTGTTTCATTTTTTGTCTATTTCAATTTTTTTTAATTGTATGAGCACTCAATTATCTTGAATCTTATGATAAATCAATGAGCTTCATGACATGGTGTCCCATATCTAATCCCTTGTGAGACAGTTTTAAACTTATGGCTTCCCATGTTGTAATCACTTTTGAGGCTAATCTTGAGTCTTATAACTCTTTCACTCGAGGATTTACATCTACTCAATATATCTTTGATTCTCTTCCTAATCCTACATTTCCTATGCCTTCTCTTTTACCTAATATTCATGTGGACTTAGAGGCTACTATTGCACATTTCCCTAAAGATAAACTTAAAAAATTGGACAAAGACCTAAAAATCCTTCAACAATACTTAAACATCGAGTCTTTGGATGGAGAAATCGTCCCTCTCATGGACAACCTTTGTAAACTAATCATTTATTTGTAAGATATAAAAGTGTTGCATAGCATAGCTCATATAGTGTATGCAAATATTACTACAAATAATTTCACTTAACCATTTACTAATGCTCAAAATTAACTAGGAAAACAAGTTTCCTCTCCTACAACCATGCCTTCTATTCCTACTATTACTCCTCTAGTCATAGTATCCACCACACAATATAGTAATGGTCTAAACTCTAGTTTAGGATTTTCTTGTGGGAATCCTTATAGCTTTGTCCTTTCACCTACAATACCTCCATGTTCCTCACCTCTCATAAACACAAAACAATGACCCACCAATCATTAACAATAGTCCACCATATTCAAAACATTCTTAAAACATGTCACCAAATGATTCTATGATAAACCAACTCTTCCAAATCATGTCATCATCACACCAAAAAAACAAACATGATTCAAAGTCAATCCAATGCTAATCCTCTAACACACCTCATACATAGTCCATTGTTATTTTTTATCCTAAAGACACCTATACCAAAGAGCATTGAGATACCTCACTTTGAGAAGTGTGCTAGCAAAGGAGATCCCAATAATCATGTATCAACTTTTATCGCTCTATGTAGTGATTTCCTTTTTGAAGATGCTCTCCCTTTTTTTATAATCATTGAAAGAAATGGCCTTAGATTGGCTTTATTCATTACATAACAACTCGATTATGTCATTTACACAAATTGTTAATGAATTCCTTCAACATTTTCAAGCAAACACTGGACTACAAGTTACATTAACTGATCTAGCTCATTGTAAACAAGGACCTAAAGAGAAGGTGACTGATTTTATAGGATGATACCAAGCCCTTTATTCAAAAATTCCATATTCTCTTAGATACCAATATGCAAAGAGCATTCATTCGAAATTTACAATCTAACATTAAAGATAAGATCTTATTGATGAAATACCCCTCATTTACACATTTATGTATGACCCTTCATGATTATCAAATATTAGTTAGCCAATATGAAGGTACTATCACAACCCTAATTGTGACCCGACCCTAAATTTTGTACAAATATTTAGCTGAATATGAAATCCGACCCTAATTTTTTGTATTGTCATGTGATATGGACGTTCAACTGAATGTGAAACCTAACTATCATAACGGTTGGCCCTAAAATTCATATTGTTGTCTTGTTTGTTGTTCTATCTAGATATAAAAGCAGTTGTTTTGTTTAGTTGTTTAAAACTAATCATTTTAATGATACATCTAATGAGGTTAATTATGGTGTTATGAATGGTTTTATATAATTTCATACATAGCTATATGATTGAACTTTATATGGAGATGCTAATAATGTAGATAAATTGTTAACCTTGATTTTCATTATGTGAGGCAGACTAATGTTGAATAGGTACGTGTTCTCGCTGAAGAGAGAGAGAGTATCATCAAGAAGGGGAGTCTAGCCATTCAGGGGAAATTTGCGTGAGTGTAGCACACACAAGCACATAGCATTTTTCCAAGTTGCATATTGTATTGGGAAGGGTAAATCAAGATGCTTTAATTATTTTGATTTTTGATAAAAACTCAATGAGAAATTAAATTATTAACCAATAATAATTTTATGTTCACATTATGTATGTTGAGTAAATTATAATTTAAAGAAAAATGAGTAAGTTATAATTCAAGAAAATAAGTAAATAGGAAAAAACAAAAAAATAAAAAAATAAAAAATAAAAGAAAGAAGGGAAAACAATGATAATATTCATTCTCTTAATAAATGTGTAATGGTGGGACCCAAGCAAGAAAAGACAAATTTATTTTTAAAAGGTACCTTAAAATGGTACAATGGCCCATATGTTCTCCAAAAGCAACAAAAATAAAGGGAGCCAACAAGCAATTTTTAATAGCGTTGTAGGCAAAAAGATTAAGAAAAAGTAACAACTAGCACATGGGAAAGTGCCCCATTCTCCCACATAGCCAAAGAGGAGGAGTGTGTGGTAATATAACAAGGAAGAAGAAGACCATTAAGTATGGAGTTTTGGAAGAAAAAAATAAAAGAGGAAGGAGGAAAGGGAAGGGGCTACACATAAGTGGCTTGAGTAAAGCCTTTGCAAAAATAAATTCTCAGGTATAAAGAAGTTGTTGCACATGATTGGCTTGAGTAAGAATTCTACAAAAAAAATTCTTAGGTATGAAGAAGTTGTTGCACATGAGTGGCTTGAGTAAAATTTCTACAAAAAAAATTCTTAGGTATGAAGAAGATGTTAGATTTACTTTCTTAATATGAGATGGACTAAATATTGGTGAATTCCACACTACATAATGCATTGTCTAAAATTCCTTAGTGGTTGTTTATTGTGAATAATTTTGCATCTGCCTATAGGTGCTCAGAATTTAGAAATGACTAATTATAAATGCTTCAATCTATGTAAGGAGCAAACTTATAATTTTCTTGTATAAAGCAACACTAGGGTGAATTAGCCTTGGGACTATGATTGCTTAGAGAATATAAGGACCACTAAAAAAATCTTGTTGATGGGATACTATTGTCAATGAATAATGAGTTGAGCATAAGATTTTTGTTCACACAATAATTACTCAGGGTATAAAATAATGATGAAAGTACTTCCACGTGGCTATTGTAGTAGTATATAACAACCATGGGGAAGTACTTTATTAGCTTGTTATTTATTTATAGCCCTATGACCCAAAGACTTTACATAACCATTAAAATGTTGAGTGTATAAAGTATATTTTCTAAGGTTCTATGCTATGGTTGAGTAGAACATTTGTTCTAAAGTTGTTGCTCTTGCTCAGATTGAATTTTGCAGTAGCTAATATGATTTAATATCAAGAGTAAAAGTGTTACATTTTGTGAATGGGTTGTTTGGTGTAATGGCTCTAACTCCACATTTGAATTTCATATGCTCATTGTAAAGTACCTTGTTGAATTACGGGTTTTTCTTTGTATTTGCTAATTTGAAATTGAGTCTACATGTAGTACTAGTTTACTCATGCAAGATGGGTCAGTTGAATTCAAATTTTAAATGAGAAACTTAGTGATTGATTAAACCGACATAAATGAGAAATCCATGCTAATTTTTAGTTTTTACTTTAGAAATCCTAAGGGCATACTCCCTTATTTTAGAGAGAGTTATGATTGAAATTGTAGCCAAGGGCATAAGACCTAATGCTTGATCAAATAATACATAAAGATAAATATTTGAACAACATGTGTAAAGGTGCAAGAGTCTACCAAGACAAACCCGAGGGTTCAAATAATAAACAAATGCTTGGCCAAGGTAGTTAATTCAAATAGGAGAGGTCTATTTAATTATAAGTTGTGTCACATCATGGATAGGATATATGCTTAGATGTTTTCCTGAAGCATTAATAGGGCGTGTGTGTCATTTATCCCATAGCTGCACATAATTCACACTTGTTGGCCATAGATTGCTAGACTCTTTGTGATGGGACGGGCTCCCCTCGTAGGGTAGCATGGGGAAGCTTATGGCTTTGTGGCAGGGCAGAAATCATCCCGATGATGCTCTCTCTCTCTCTTTCCCTTCCACTTCAGGATAATGCATAATGATGTGATGTTATTTTGTGTCATATTTATTTAGATGGGTAAATGACTCTTACTCAGATACTTGTGTTTTCATCGTCAATATGATATCTTTGATTTTGGTTTGAAAGGATATGGCTACTATAGGTAATTTGGTTGCTTATGTTACAAACGTGATTTCAAAAGATTAAGGAGAAGGATGAAGGAGGTTTGTCTTCATTGCTTTATCTCAAATTTGGAATCTCACTGCTTTCACTATTGGTTCAGAGGTAAAAGATTCTTATCTTAGTTCATAAACTTTCTGATATCATGCCCTGATACTAAGAATGTGGAAGTTACTATGATAGAATGATCATACACAAATCTAACTAGTAGTGTAGGTTACCTTATTATGATTACAGTTTTTCATTCTTATGGATGTAACCATGAGATTTTTTGTTTAGACTTTATCATTTATGCAATTGTGCAATAATATTCATTGGTACATGAAACAATAGAATGGTACTTGTTGCCTCTTAGGACTATGTTGTTACATATGGTATCAAAGCTTTGGGTTCAACACTAGGGCCTAGAGTATACTACGTTAAAGTTGCATTTCTTTGGGAATTTGGAAAAAACCTAGAATGTGGAGGTACTTCTAGATGAGTTTGAGTCTTGTTATTCTTAGATGGTTTGGTATGGGAACCGAGTAAGGAAAATATGATCAATGACTAGAAGATAGCAATCTAGAGTGGAGTGATCTATATAATTTATTAACTACCATGTATGTTGAATTTAAACTTGTCCATAAAGTTATGAATGCATTTCAGTAGCTTAATTTTTCACTGTTGACTGGACTTGGCTCAAAATACAAAATTGATAATTGTATCAAACAATAGTTCAAGGCAGGTTATAAACATTACTGATAACTATGAATTATTTCAACCACAATGGCATACCTGTGCATGAATAGTTTAGAAAATTCCTTAAAAAAAATTGTTATAGAAATATTGAATAATGGATATAAGAGGGTGTTGTATACTCTACAACAACCATAAGAGAGTTGGAAAGCTTATACAACAATCATAAGAAGCTGAAAAAACAAACTATGATGAGCCTTCACTTGATTGTTGTAGTTGTATGTTGTGCCTACATATAATCCATTACAGTAAGACTCAAAGTTGAAAAGCGAGGAAAACAAAATTGAAACCACCAATTGAAAGATTGGAAACCTATGGAACCATACCAATCTCATGAAGTCCTCTTAGTCTAATGATCTAGGCAAACTTTTATAGTTTCATATCAGGGAAATCATGTGATCAGCTAATTATAAGTTGTGTAACTTGTGATAAATTAGTTGAGTGTATTGATATGTTGGAGCCCTTGTCAGTAATGGCATCAAGTAGTATGGGATGCTCGATTACCACCATGGCAAGCTTATGTGATTGTGAACTAGGTAGTGGGATGATGCATACAATAGATTATCATTCCTTATGTGAACTTGTAATGTATTGTGTGGATTTTCACACTGGTTATTTATGATGTATGATTGAGCTAGCCTTGTTGTAATGTGAAAGTATAAATGATCTTGTCACCAGTGTATGATTAAATACATATGAGTCAATCATGGTTGTACTTGTGATGTGCATATTAATTTGTCATTATGAATATGTGATGTGTATGAATTAGTCACCTTGTGTATGCATGATGAATAATTGAGCTACTTATTTCATGTATATATATGTTGGGCTAGTCACTATGCATATGTGGTAAGTCACTCCCTATGGAAATTGGGAAAATTATGGAATGATATGACCCATGTGTATTTGTTATGGTTGCACACTATTGATTTCTATACTCCAAATGCCTCTATGGATACTATCATTGAGGTATTTTTACCAAAGATTGTGTCATGTGCATTAGATGAGGCCATTTGTTAATAAATTTTGATGCTTCTACTTGTTATGTCCATGATATTTTTCATGGTGATGTTGTGGATTTCGAGATTTGATTACTCTAGACTCTTGACAAGTTCAATATGCTACATCTATTAAGGGTTATAATGGTGATTCTATTATTTATGAAATGCTTGGAATGATATCTCAATTGATAGTGAACCAAGAGGAACTATGGGTTGGATATGAACAATAAATGTCAAGGAACTATTCAAGTATGTTTAGGTATAAGAAAGTATATATGATAAGATGAACATAATTGGT
The DNA here is from genome assembly GCA_007115665.2 of Sequoiadendron giganteum. Taxonomy (NCBI): domain Eukaryota; kingdom Viridiplantae; phylum Streptophyta; class Pinopsida; order Cupressales; family Cupressaceae; genus Sequoiadendron; species Sequoiadendron giganteum. Next base: position 65,580,265 of record CM021105.1, read on the forward strand.
ATTTCTTATAAATGGGGCATGTGTTTGAAGGGTGCTAAGCGACTCCCATGATATCCTGACGGTATAAATAAAGAATAAAATACTTTTGCCAAAGCTTGAGTCATTTCATGAGTAAAAGGACATTTGCATAGATATTATGAAGCATGAAATAAGTTGCAAGTGTCAGTTACTTCATGATAGCACAAATTTCACACATGTCATGACGAGATGGACATATTGCTCAACACTCATGCGAGTAGGCATGAGTGATGAGATGAACATATTGTCTAGGTCACATGATTGATAAGATAAATAAATTTAATTATTGACTCTCCAGGTCACATGCGAGCATTCATGCATGATGGATGAACACATTTATAGTGTCACATATGAGAAGGAATGTTTAATACTAACTTATACTTTTGTGCAAAACTACATGAAATTTGAGTGAGATAACAAGGTTCTCAACTTATGAAAAATAAATACTCAATATCCCCAAGAATTATAAACAAGGGGAAATGGGTAGTACAACAATTCACTATGTTTGTAGAGATAAGACAAGATGAATGCAAAATTTGAATTTATCTTAAAAGTTTCATTATATAAAATGAAAGAGTATATCATCTTAATGTGTGGCTTACTCTTATGTTGTAATTGAGTAATATTATCTAAGGTTATTATATTAAAATTAACTTTGACTGGGAGTACATGTATTTACTATGATCAAGTTATGATCTATCTTAACAATACTTTCAATTGTAGGATTTAAAGGTGAGGAAATTGAAATTTTAATGCAAATTAGCTGCATATAAACATGTTGAACATTAAAATGATCCATTCCTTGAGATTTCATGAAATATTTAATCCTTGTGGTAAGCTAACACCAATGCAAAAGTTCAATTGGTGATTAGGCCTAAAGACTATGTTAGGTGCATTGCCTAGAAATTCAAGGCAACTTAATCAAGTTAAAGGTATGATAAGAAAAGGTACAGATCATGAATTTTAATATTCTTTCTTCCTTCTTTAATGATGTAAAATAGAGTTGATTTTGAGTACTTGACATTTCCTTTGTATTGTATAGTCATCGAGACATGACTATCCTTAGGGGGAAAGGATGTCACAACCCTAATTGTGACCCGATCCTAAATTTTGTACAGATGTTTAGTTGAATATGAAACTCGATCCTAATTTTTTGTATTGTCATGTGATATGGATGTTAAAATGAATGTGAAACCTAACTGTCATAATGGTTGACCCTAAAATTCTATATTGTTGTCTTGTTTGTTGTTCTATTTGGATATAGAAATAGTTGTTTTGATTAATTGTTTAAAAGTAATCATTTTAATGATACATCGAATGAGGTTAATTATGGTGTTATGAATGGGTTTATATAATTTCATACATAGCCATATGATTGAACTTTATATGGAGATGCTAATTATGTAGATAAATTGTTAACCTTGATTTTCATTATGCGAGGTAGACTAATGCCAAATAGGTATGCGTTCTCACTGAAGAGAGAGAGAGTATCATCAGGAAGGGAAGTCTAGCCATCTGGGGACAATTTACATGAGTGTAGCACACACAAGCATGTATCATTTTTCCAGGTTGCATATTGCATTGGGAAGGGTAAATCAAGATGCTTTAATTATTTTGAATTTTGATAAAAATTCAATGGGAAATTAAATTATTAACCAATAATAATTTTATGTTCACATTATGTATGTCAAGAGTAAATTATAATTCAAAGAAAAATGAGTAAATTATAATTCAAGAAAATAAGTAAATAGGAAAAATAAAAAATAAAAGAAAGAAGGGAAAACAATGATAATATTCATTCCCTTAATAAATGTGTAATGTTGGGACCCAAGCAAGAAAAGATAAATTTATTTTTAAAAGGTACCTTAAAATGGTACAATGGCCCATACGTTCTTCAAAAGCAACAAAAATAAAGGGAGCCAACAAGTAGGTTTTAATAGCTAGCTATCAGCTATAAGCAAAAAAGTTAAGAAAAAGTAACAACTAGCACATGGAAAAGTGCCCCATTCCCCTACATAGCCAAAGAGGAGGAGTGTGTGTTAATATAAAAAGGAAGAAGAAGACCATTAAGTATGGAGTTCTGGAGGGAAAAAAATGAGAGACGAGGAAAGGGAAGGGGTTGCGCATAAGTGGCTTGAGTAAAGCTTTTGCAAAAATAATTTCTTAGGTATAAAGAAGCTGCTGTACATGATTGACTTGAGTAAGACTTCTACAAAAATTAATTCTTAGGTATGAAGAAGTTGCTACACATGAGTGGCTTGAGTAAAAATTTTGCAAAAATTACTTCTTAGGTATGAAGAAGATGTTAGATTTACTTTCTTAATATGAGATGGACTTAATATTGGTGAATTCCACACTGCAGAATGCACTCTCTAAAATTCCTTAGTGGTTGTTTATTGTGAATAATTTTGCATCAGCCTATAGCTGCTCAAAATTTAGAAATGACTGATTATAAATGTTTCAATCTATGTAAGGAGCAAACTTAGAATTTTCCTATATAAAGCAACACTAAGGTGAATTAGCCCCAAGACTATGATTGCTTAGAGAATATAAGGACCACTAAACAAATCTTGTTGATGGGATACTATTGTTAATGAATCATGAGTTGAGCATAAGATTTTTGTTCACACAATAATTACTTAGGGTATAAAATAATGATGAAAGTACTTCCATATGGCTGTTGTAGTAGTATATAACAACCATGGGGAAGTAATTTATCAACCTTCTATTTATTTACAACCTTATGACCTAGAGGCTGTACATAACCATTAAAATGTTGAGTGTATAAAGCATATTTTTTGAGGTTCTATGCTATGGTTGAGTAGAACATTTGTTCCAAAGTTGCTGCTCTTGCTCAAATTGAATTTTGTAGTAGCTAAATTGATTTAATATCAAGAGTAAAAGTGTTTCATTTTGTGCTTTGGTGTAATGGCTCTAACTCCATATTTGAAGTTCATATGCTCACTGCAAAGTACCTTTTTGAATTACAGGTTTTTCTTTGTATTTGCTAATTTGAAAGTGAGTCTACACATAGTACTAGTTTACTCATGTAAGATGGGTTAGCTGAATTCAAATTTTGAATGAGAAACTTAGTGATTGATTAAGACGACATAAAAGGGAAAGCCATGCTAATTTTTAGTTTTTACTTCATAAATCCTAAGGGCATACTCCCTTGTGTTAGAGGGAGTTATGATTTAAATTGTAAGCAAGGGTATAACCCCTAATGCTTGATCAAATAATACATAAAGATAAATATTTGAACAACATGTGTAAATGTGCAAGAGTCTATGAGGACAAACCCGAGGGTTCAAATAATAAACAAATGCTTGGCCAAGGTAGTTAATTCAAATAGGAGAGGACTATTTAATTATGAGTTGTGTCACATCATGGGTAGGACATATGCTTATATTTTTGCTTGAAGCATTAATAGGTCGCATGTGTCAGTTATCCCATAGCTACACATAATTCACACTTGTTGGCCACAAATTGCTAAACTCTTTGTGATGGGATGGGCTCCCCTCGTAGGGTAGCATGGGGAAGCTTATGGCTTCGTGGTAGGGTAGAAATCGTCTCGGTGATGCTCTCTCTCTCTCCCTTCCACTTCAGGATAATGCAACAAGTTGTATAGATTTGGTAATGCATAATGATGTGATATTTATTTTGTGTCATATTTAGATGGGTAAATGAATCTTACTCGGATACTCGTGTTTTCATCTTCAATATGATATCTTTGATTTTGGTTTGAAAGGATATGACTGCTATAGGTAATTTGGTTTCTTATGTTATAAACCTACTTTCAAAAGATTAAGGAGAAGGATGGAGGAGGTTTATCTTTGTTGCTTTATTTCAAATTTGGAATCTCAATGCTTTCACTATTGGTTCATAGGTAAAAGATTCTTATCTCAATTCATAAACTTTCTGATATCATACCCCGATACTAAGAATGTGGAAGTTTCTATGATAGAATGAACATACACATATCTAGTTGTATAGGTTACCTTATTATGATTACAACTTTCATTCTTATGGATGCAATTGCAAAAGTTTTTGTTTAGACTTTATCATTTATGCAATTGTGCAATAATATTCGTTGGTACGTGAAACAATAGAATGGTACTTGTTGCCTGTTAGGACTATGTTGCTACAGGTACACCTTAATTGACTCCTAAAGGTTAATCTGAAGCCATACCTCAAAACAACTATTAATTGTTTAAGAAACAAAACACAAATTTTATAAAGATAAACAATCCTTAATCATCCAAAAACATGTAAATGGAAGTTGTCACTTTATCTACAACACCACATCAATTTAGGCCAATAGATAGAAATTTTTCAAAATTGTTTGATTCTCTCCATGCTATTATATTACAGTTGCTAATCAAGAATATGATTCAACTTCCTCTAATTAGACCTATTGAAACCACTAAACCATTACCATCAAAATTTAATGCTCCTTTTGTCAATATAGTCATACACTTGGACGTGATACAAAAAGTGTATGTCTTAAGAGCCAAGTAAAAAGACCTCATTGATTCTAATGTCATCTAGGGGCGGTGTCAACAACAAAGGGAATAAATTAGTATGAACACCTAATCAAAACACAAATATTTACAAATCCCGTTACCGATTTATTCAACAAATTTTGTCTAGCAAAGTGATAATGATTTATCCTACGTTGTAAAAAAATTGAAGTTCAACCTCATAAGGTTCAAACTAATGTCTTTCTTGATATTATATTCACACATATTGACGCTTCTATAAACACACTTGATGGTCCTCTTTACATCACTAGTATAATTAATGATTAACCTACAAGGGGAATACTCATTGATCTCGTGTGTGTTGTGAATGTGATCACCAAAGAATTCTTGTATATGCATGAACATTATAAAGATAATTATGAAAAATCATAAACATTATTAAAAGCTCGTGATAGTTATATTTTCTATATGATTGGTTCTATAACTCTTTTAGTAACAGTTGGACCAAAACAATTGGATGTTTTATTTATTATAATCCTAACATTGAAATAGTTTCATGTGAAGTTAGTTCATCCATGGCTAAGATTAATGAATATAGTCCCGTCTAGGTTATCCATAAATATCTTAAATTATTGTTTGAAGAATACATACCATTTACCACAGTGGATTTATGTCTTTGGTCTCTCATGGAATTTTTTCACTATATTACTTTTAGCCTCAACCGACCTAACCTACAAAACCTCTTGAAGATTATTTATTTGTGTCATATCAAAAGTTTAAAGCTAAGTGTATATCCTAATGATCTCTCACCAATATAATTCTCTATAGAGGAGGAAATTTTCCACCCTCAAGATGATGCTATCTCAAGGTACAAATTACTCCTACCTCAGTTAACACGACTCAAGTGAATTGGGATAGGATTGTGAATTTTAATGAAGTAAATAAATTACTCATAACCTTTAGATATTTGAAAGTGACAGAACAAGGTATGAAGATCTCTTGTACAACTCGATGAGCTTTTTGTCTAGGACGATAGGGCAACTGTTAGACAATAGTGTGGCTACGCTATAGTCCTGTATAAACATAAAACTAGAGACATCACAAAAAGATACAAAAATACTCTACGATTTTTTGGATGCAAAAGGATGTAAATGTAAACGCACATTATTAAAAATATTGAAATGAATATATTAAACAAGAATGATACAAAATCAGTGTGGAAAGGCTCAATATTATGTTGAGAAGTGTCTGAGGGAGTTTGAGTTTGTTAGGAGAGATCCTTCCACTTGCACCTACACACATAAGACCAAAGAGAGATGTTGAGGTGGTTGTTCAAGATTTTGCCTCAATTAAATCCTCGTAGTGGTGTTTCCACCTACACGGAAAACCTTTAGACAAGATAATAAAAATAATAATAGACTTGAAAAGATGAATAAAATCATATGCTAACTAAGATAGAGATAAGAATGCTCAAGAAAGAAAGATTCCATAACTTTGTTGGTTCCCTAACATAGTCTAAACAAGTAGAATTGTAGATAAATCAAATGCTAGAGCAAGTTCATTTATGTAATTCAAATATCAATTTGATTGTTATAACAAGATATAACACTCGTTCACAACACCAAACATAAATAATAACTCATAAAAATACTCAAGCAGGTTTCAAATTTTAATGGGCAAGGTAGAACACACATTGGGATCAATGAAAATTGATTATTTTAATAGATAGCTCTACAAATTTTGTCTTTGTCACACTTGTTCTAAGCCTCGAGGATTATGTATGAAAACTTTCAAAGTTATCCATTCTCTCTTCGTAGAGTGCATACTTGGGGCCTTAGTGACAAAGACAAATCCCCTTGAAATAGGGCATCTTCTCTTTGAGAGAGTGGGTGAAAATAATGTATAGGTTAAATTAAATCTACTTGCATACAACTTTTGTTTAATGAGCCTTATCCATTTTAAGTTTAACTTCTTGATTGTTGTTCTACACCTAAAAAGAGTAAGAAGGTTGATAGTAAGAATAACTGATAAAGCATAATTACATGCACATAGATTTACAAAAATTCTTTAGATATCCCTCTAAATTTAGAGACTTAACTACAATGAGATTCAGGGTACAATAAATTTGTGAAATTAGGAACTTGATAAATTAGTATATATATTTTAAATATATTTATTTAAAAATATGAAAAATAATTTAAGAGATATATTTAGGTTGCATTTTATGTAAGAGATTTTAGGATGAAGCATACATTGGAAATTTATAGTGGAAAATAAAAACCTTTACTCTCCTTTTGAGGTGAGATGAAAGTTTTCTTCGACATAGTAGAGTTTTTTAACTATTGTTGAAAAAATTTGATGAGATAACAAACTTTTTAAAATTTCTAAACGTAAGACTTAAAACTTGTCCAATTTGTGTAAAATCTATTAAACCATCTACTCGTAAAATACTCATTCCAAGCCTCCTAAATTCAACTATAAAGTATAAACCTCTCACAAATTTATAAGACAATTTAAATAAATTACAATAGATGTAACCATTACACTTCCTTTCTTGACAAGTGCTAGTTTATTGACAAGTGCTAGTTTATTTCCCTTCCAAAAAGGAAAAAATAAAGATCAAATGATATTTTTTAATTCAAAGAAAATTAGATAAATAATTAATAATTTTTATTAGAGAAAAATATAGCCTAAAATTTCTCTTCTGAAAACCCTAAAACACTATCTATAAACCCTGCGTTCAAAACCTTCTGAAGACTTCGGACCGATGATTTAACGTTCCTGAGATATAGAGCCGAGCGAGTGCAGACCGTTCTGTTCTCACATTGTCGTCTGCCGATCAAGGTAACAAACTTGAACAAAACTGTTCGTCCTCTTTTAAATTTCAGTATTTGTAGAAAAACATAAAATAAAAACAAAACATTGGCAAACTGTAAACCCCTAAAACAGTAGAAACCAAAAATCCCTAAAACATTTAGAACAGCTTCCACAAAATCAAAGCATGGCGTTTAATTTTGTTCCCTGACATATAATCTACTATTATTATCACATTTTTCCTGAACTCCCCAACACCCCTATAAAATAGTTCTGAAAATGTTCTTAATTTTAATTTTGTTTTCCTCTGAAGGTTATTGTTTTGAGCCAGATTCGATCATCGGAGTATTTTCTCTAAAGTGCGTCTACAATGGGAAAGCCCAAGGGAAAACATCGTTTGGATAAATTTTACCATCTTGCAAAAGAACAAGGTTACAGGTCTCGAGCCGCTTTTAAGATTGTACAGTTAGACACAAAATTCAGGTTTTTCTCGTCGGCGAGGTCTCTTTTGGATCTTTGCGCAGCCCCTGGCGGGTGGATGCAGGTCAGAGAATTTTTGTAGGATCTATTCTTTTCTTTATTTTTCTATATTTTCATGAGTTTTGTTTTTTCAAAAATTAGATTTACCTTTCCGCAAATAATTTTCTAGAATATATTAGCCAAGTTTTTATGGATTTGAATTTCTGCAACTGTTTTCCAGAATTCACTAGACATCTTTTGACACAAGCTATACTTTTGATCCCCCAAAATTTAGAAGTAAAGATAGTAAATTCTATCTCTTTTGTGAAATATTAACCTGTAATACATATGTTTTTCTTAGTCTACGAAATGGAAGGATCCGCCAATTATTATGTATCTCAGAATTGTTACTCTTTGTAGGTGGCCGTAAAGCATATGCCCGTAGGCAGCCTGATAATCGGGGTTGATTTGGTGCCCATTCGGCCCATTAGAGGAGCTTTTTCTTTACAAGAAGATATTACTACACCCAAGTGTAAGGCTTCTATCCGGAAACTAATGAAGGAGAATGGCTGCAACATGTTGGATGTTGTGCTGCATGATGGGTCCCCTAACGTGGGAGGTGCTTGGTCCCAGGAAGCAACTACTCAGGCTTCGCTGGTTGTGGATGCACTGAGGCTTGCTGTTGAGTTTTTGGCTCCAAAGGGAACTTTTGTCTCCAAGGTATGGAATTCTTAATTTTCCCTTCTCGTCTCTACACTTTTTGCATAAAACCATTATATCTAATGGATGCCACTGTTTTTAAAGCTTATCTTGTAACTTTAAATATATGGTTTATTGGAAGCTCATAATCTAATAAAGATCACAAGGTTTTGAGAACTTTGATGCCAGGTAACTCAAAAAAAATGTAACATGTTTTAATGGATAGATTAATTAGGGCTGGGAGTGGTCCCTGTCCAGCTACTCAAATAAGGAATGGCAAGAGTGAAGGAACCTGCATAGTCAGGAAGCCATCAAAACACTATATACCAAAAGAACAAGATATGCTGCGCTTAATCAGTTTTTGCTTTACCAGTTCTGTAAATGTCTAATCTTTCTTCACAGAAATAGTTTTACCACCTTAAGAGTTCACTACTGGGTAATTGAGAGAATTTTACTAGTTCTCTCTTCATTTTTTTCAAAATTTAAAAGGAAAAATTGGCACAAGCTTGACAAGTTTTGCTCATCACTTGACTACTGCATTTTTCATTTGCTTCAAGGCCTCCAAGATTCTGTCAACAAGGCCACCAATATCAAAGAATTGTGACCATAAGGCATTCTAGCAAACAAGTCAAGGGCTTTTGAATTTCTCCACAATTTGCAACTATGACGATTAAGACAATTGTTGATGGGATCCAGTGCCAACTCAGAGGATGAAGGATAATTCTGCTGATTTATTCCTGCAGTTTGCAATTGCTAAAGAGAAACAATTCCATTTTATGTTTTCTGCCAGTGATTGCAGTCCAGGGGTTGTGATTCAGTGATACATAAAATATCTATGGCATAAACACCATATATTGTATATGCTAGCTCCACAGACTGTTGTTTTTAGGTAAGGTGATCTGGATCCCATGAGATATCTGGTGGACAACACCGTCAACATTGGCCTCCTCAAGGATATCAAAATCCTCATCCTCAAAAGGAGAGTCCACCTCATCATTTGTAATCCACTCAAAATACGGATTGATCTTGTAAAGGTTAATTGGCTGGTCTTTGCCAATAATACTTGATTTTTGTTATTTATAAATTGAAACAAAACAACAATGACAATTCTGAATAACAATTGGAAGTATTTTAGAACTCTAACCTCGAGCTTTCTTCAGCTTTAGGGGGAGAATGTGGTGAACAAACACCAAGTTTTTCATATGTTGTTGTGTCAGATGGTTGTGTTTCTTGGAATGTATGTGTTTAAAACCACTCCAAATATGAATTGCATTGTTGGGCCATGATGCATATTGTCATCCATGAAGGTTTCTTATTGTCCACAAAATTCCCACTATTATGCTAAAAACACAAATTATTTCAAGATTATGTCATGTCCCCAATTTGATTTGAAATTCAAATTTTGCAAGGGTGGGAGAAAGTGTTTTTGAACAGTAGTTTTCATATTTTAATTAAATATAATAATAATATTTTAAATAAATAAATAAATAATTAAATAAATAATAAATAAAATAATATAAGAATTCTTTTTGGGTTGACCAAGTTTGGAGGAGGGAAAAAGGGAATAAAAAATTAAATTAATTAAGGGAAAGGGGTCGTCCCCCTTTTGAGGCGTTAATGTGGCTTTAAAAGATAGAAATAAATATGACAAAATATCTCATGCTGGTTGACCTAGGTGTGAGGGAGAAAATTATCACATATATATATATACAAGGAGTCTTGAAGTTCAAACCCATCATCAAGCAATTATTTTCCAGCAGACTTCTTCTCCTTAGGAGCAGATTTGGATTATGCATTAGAACGAAAACCCTATTGCATATCAGGGGAGTTGGACGAAAACCTAGCTCACCTTGTGGAGGATTCATGGCAGAATCCCACTTGCACTTCAATTAAAGATCTTTGGAGATTTGGAGCTGATTTGCATATTTAGAATTTTGGATCAGATTAGAGCAGCAGGCTTTGGGTGGTATTTTGTATTCATTATACATTAGGGCATCGCCCTAACTTGGAGCACCACCTTTGAGAAGGGCGATTTGGCTTTTTGGAGGCAAATTTCATCATTGTTTATGAAATGATAATTGATATTTGATATTCGTTAGTCGCTACTCATTATTAAACAAAGGAGAGGAATACTCCTTAAATAATAAAATACAAGATGATGTTTTTAAAAGGAAACAATCGTGAACTAAAGAGAACTAAAGCAAAAAACAGAAAGTTACTAAAAGCTAACTAAAGCAAACTAAGTTAACTGAAAGTAAACTACCGACTAACTAAAAGCTAGGATGGCCATTAAATATTACAATAATACTTTAATAGTTTAGGGTTTCTAAAACTTAATTCTAACAGCAGCCCAAGCGCCATCATTGTTAAGGGTTTGTGAAGCATCATTCTACATCATTTTTGGTATGTACGAACCTACTATGAGGTCTGATTTGTAATTGGTAGAATTCTGGGATGTAATTAGGCATGTTTGAGCCTATTCAGAAGTTTTGATTTGTAGCAGCAGACTGATTAATTCAGAATTCAGATTTGTCCCTATATTTGTTTGCATTTGGATGTCATAAATTGTTGGATGAGTTCATGTTTGAAGATATTATTATAAGGGTTTATTATGGCTTTATTATTTGAGCATATTAGATGCATATATGTTCGCTGTTCTTACTTGTTTGAAAGTAGAAAATCAGATCAGAATTCTAAGGTTTTAGCAGAAAACAAAAGTGCAGAAAATTAGGGCAGAATACTGAAAATAAAAATAAAAATTTTAGGGCATATCTTATTGGGGATATTACAGATTATATCATGTACAATCAAAGTCAAAACTCAACACCTCTAATGTGTATATCTACAAAATAAACATTGTCAAGATTTTATGGAGTCTACTTGGTTTTAAGGTCTTCTTTCCTTTTACAACAACCATAATTAAGAAAAAAACCCTTGCTTGTATATTTGCAGTGTTGCCACAGTTGCATCCATTGGTCCTAGGTGGGGAACATTTTCTCCATGCATTTGAGTTGGCCTTGTATGACCTCAACATTGTTGCTAACTGTAGAACAACAGTGAATCTCGATGGTATCCAATGACATGGAGAGAGGAATACATTTATTGATCTCATCCATTGACATGCAGTCAATATCCCTTGCAACATCCATGCAGTGGGACTGTTACAGGGGCTTTATCCTCTTTAACATCTCTGTTTCCTATAAATAGAACTATTAATCCACCCACAGTATAAAAAAATGTTTGTAAATATTAGTGTTCCATGAAGTTATGGAATAGGAGAATGGGTTTTTCGGGATGGGGACTATAGACCCAAATTTGGGGATGGGGGAGTGGAAGGTGGATCAATTATAATATAGTACTTGAAAAATTAGTTATAAAAAAATGTATAAGTAATAACAATTGAAACTGTAAATTATTAAACACAATGCTTTGAAAATGTTGAATCTCAACATATTACTATACTTAGAATGCTGATTACATTGAAGTACAATGGGCCAATCCCACAGTAGTCTAATCATCCTCTTCAAATGCTGTGGCAAACTCGTCGATGCTGGAACTATTGGACCTAGACCTATCTAGCTGAAGCTTCTCCAAATGGACTTCAATGACCTTGGGCCTGATCCTCATCAGTCTATGTTGGCTCCTCTAGTTTTCCATCCCACTGCACTACTAGACTCTACTTGTACATAAGTGTGTTGTGATCCATGAGATACAAATCACTGTGTATAGTTACAAGCTTTTCCACTCTCCTAGAGGTAAGCATATTCCTTTTGATAGAGTGGATGGACTTTTATGTTGATCAATTCCTCTCAGCACTTAAGGAACTAGAAACTTGAGACAAGAGATCAATTGCTAGTGTGGTTATCAATGGTCCACCATAGTACTCGGTCATCTTTTGCCATAATCTCTCTATTCAACTTTGCCTCTTTTGAATAGCCCCTGAGAGTAGCTAATTTGGTCTACTCACAAGAAATGGTGGCAACATCCTCTGCACTGTATGTCTTTAGAATTCCCTTCGTGAAGCCTTGCACTGTATATCTTTAGAATTCTCTTCATAAAGCCTTTTTCCACCTCAATAAGGGACAATGTGCAAGGCCTTTGCATGTGCCTCTTCGGGTTCAATGCACAAGCAACCATTTGCAAAGCAGTTTTGAACTTCTCCCACCTCTGCTGAATGACAGATTGGATGTGTTCATTGTAGAATTGTAAGGTGGGGTCGTTTTTTTGTTGTGGAACCTTCTTTTGGACAGGCATGTTGACAATGCATTCAATATTTGTTCACTATGAAAATTGGAGATTTGATGGAGATGATGTATTTGACATTAACCAAAAATGTATCACTTTTCACCACTTCCTTCACTTTCTTCCTTTGCTTTGACTTATAAGCCCATTGAGTCTAGCCTTGTGTCATGACCGTTAGTTGCAAGGGCTCTTGCAAGTCAGTTATTCTCTCCAAGAGAATGAGCTATAACACATATCTAGTTCCAACTCCTGATAGGTTTGAGAATACCTTCTTGGAGAAGGTCTGAAATAGTGCATGTAATGTTTGGTGATTACATATAAAGATTTGCACATCTCTTGCATCAATTACTATCTATTTGATCTATTGAATTTACCCAATAGATGAAAAGCTTGACCTTTGCTTGTGACTTGTGGATAACTCATGAATTGCACAACAAAAACTTATAGTTTTGTCATAAAATCTCAGCTATGTTTGTATTATACTGTTTGGCCCAAAAAATTAAACATGTTTTTAGCAGTGGTGGCAGAAGAGTTTATAGGTGTTTGAGTGCTCATTTCAGCTCTAATATGGTTCTTGGTGGTGGCATTTTAATAATATGTTTTGTTTTTGTTTTTGTTTTATCTTTTATTTATTGTGAGGGTTTTTTTTGGTAATAAGTTTATAAATTTTCTTTTCAAGGCATTTATTGCTGCTGGGTTTTTTTTTCAATTTTTTTCTTTTTCTTTTTTCTTTTTGCTAGGGTTAATTTCGTTTTTTCTAAAAGAAAACGGCATACACAAGTAAAAGAGGCAGCAGCAAGCCTGGGGACTTGCTTGGAACATGCAACAATAGGTACAATGTATGGCCAGATAATCTGCAACTATTGTGAGACGGATATGAGGAGGCATAAATTGCCTCAACTATCAGTTTGCATGGATTTGTTGCCAAATTTAAAGCCATGTACATAAGTAGTTTAGGTTGTTGAGAATGACGTGAAAGCTAGATTTGCATCTTATGATAAGAAGAAAGTAGAGAAAAGGAGGGTGACAAAGACATTGGCAAGTATTTGTTGTAAAAGGTCAAAGGGAGATATAGGGGTGTCTATTTCTTCTATTGGGCCATGGATATGAGGTTAGGTAGCATGGGCATTTATAGTTCTATTTTTTTGCTCCTCATAACAATCTTGGTGTGCTTCCTTCATGGGAAGGTACTATATGGAATTGCAACATAAGGCCAAGTTGGTATGTGCCAGTTTTTGTACGATAACTTTCCATTTAATGTTATAGTGAGTTCTTATTGGGAGCAGCTGGTCACCATATTAGCCATGGCAAGTAAAAGGTTCAGGGCATCCGACCAATATGAATTGAGTGGGCCATAATTGTAGGATGTGGTCAATAATGCAAATTTGCTAGTAGATGAACACAATAATTTGGTAAAAGAAATTTTATTTGACAAGTGGATGGATGGCATGGACTAAACCTTAATCAACTTCCTTGTGGCTTTAGAAAGACAATTTTTGTAGTTGATGCCTCTAGTGAAGTAAAAAATGTCTTGACCTTGTGCAACTTGTTGGATGAGGTGGTGGAGGTGGATAATGTTTTTTAATTAGCGACTATCCATGCAACTATGTTAGTTGATAAAATGCTAGAGGGAGACACCAAACTTTGTTTTGGAGTCTTTATGCTGCCCACTACTTTGACATCCTCCTTGAGGATATTGGGAAACTTAGTTGAGTGAAGAAAGTGGTTGAAGATGTGAGGAATGTCTAATAATATGTTTACAACCATGTATGGGTCTTAAATCTCACAAGGGATCACATTAGTGGCAAGGAGCTAGTGTATTTAGGAGTCACTTGGTTTGCAACAAATTTCATTACCTTGCAGAGTATCGCAGTTGTAATGCCCAACTTTAAGTGTATGTTTGTGAGTGAAAGGTGATTGTAGAGTCCTTATTGTAAGAAGGCCAAAGCGGGAGAGTTGTGAAGATCATTTTTTGTGATACATTTTCTAATAACATGGAGGAGATCCTCAAGGTAAGATTTTGATCAAAAGATTTCATTTTTCTTTTTACTCAAATTTTATAATGCTTTTTTTTGATATTTTGTGCAGACTTGAAACACAACAGAAATTTTTAATGTGTTATGATGTGGATTTAATAATATATAACATCTAATTTTATAATGTTACAATTTGTTGATTTTGTAATTTTTTGATGTTTTAATTTTCTGATTTTAAATTTCTTTTCTAGTTTAATTTTTTGATTCATTTTAAAAAGCTTTTTTGTTTTAGGTGTCAAAACCTTTTGTTAGTGTTCTGTGGTTGGTGGATAGAGATAGAAACCCCATGGGGCATCTATATAAGGCCATGGACAGGGTCAAAGAGTCAGATATGAACCCCTCTAGCACATTATTGATAAGAGGTGGAACAAATAACTTCAACAGATTCATGCTGCAGATGTTATGGCTAGCCTCAACACATTCATATATATATATATGGAATTTCAATTACTCGGGAGACTAAAACTGCTGAAAAATTCATCAAAAACAGAGAAAATTATTGTTTTTGTTATTGCAAGCCCGTTAAATGGAAAAAAGTCTTCTTTTCCATCTTGGGCAACCCAAAATGATTTTTATCTTTTGTTTTCTAACACCAGAGTAGGGGTCTGGGGGAGGCAGCTCCCAGTCTGTTGAGGGGTAGTATGTTTTGCAGGACTCAGCTTGTAAGTTTTCTTTCCTGCAAATTTACTTGTGATTCTGTTAAGAACTCACAAAGTTTGCAAACTATGATCTAAACTAATGTAGAACACTTATCTAAATTGTAATTGTGCAAATTTTTCTATTTTCCTGACCTAATTTTGTGACTATCTGCAAACATTCCTCAAATATATACACGTAATAGCATATGTCTAGACAATCATGAAGTCGTGGTAAGATCTTCAAGTTGGCGCACTGCTTAAATAATAGTGTTTTGAACCAGTGCTTCATCTAAAATCTAAGTGGAAGGGAAGCTCAGGCAACTTGGTTCATGCAATCCTCAAAACTGATTACATCAACCTCGAGTTACTCATTTGGCTCTTAATGGATGATTAATTCCTTTAAGGACATACTGGCTTCCTACATAAATCATTAAAATGGCTCTGACAGGTTTCTCTGTACTGGCAGTGTGCAGTGAGAAGTATGATGGGCTATACAGAATCTTCCAGCTCCTTGTGATTTTTATGACCATTGATGGAAGACTAGTGAGAAGAGAGATTTCTGATTCTTAAGTTCTTTTGATATTTTTATTGGTTTTTTTCTTTATCTTTTTATTGATGCAGTCATCTCCTTGAATTTGCAATAGGTTACTTGGAACTAAAAAATAGAGAATAAAATTTAATGCCTTTGAGGCTACAGGGACAGTCATCATGCATACCAACTCTCAATAAATCATTTCAATCACTCGACAATTAGTTCGTACCACTGAGATCCTAATTGCTGAAGACGATAATGACAAAAAACACAAAGATCAGGGTTTTTCAGGGGTCTGCAATTTTTCTTTTGGTGGTGGAGTTTGTAGAGAAAACTCGCTAGTTGCAGGTAAAACTTGCTGAGTAAATGTTGAAAAACTCAAAATGTTTTTTGCAGGTCTTTGTTTTTGAGTTGTTTGCAAGTTTTCTGGCAAGCAAATTTACTTATGAGTTCTCATGAGTTTGGCAATAAATCACCGAGCTTGCAAACCATAATCTGAACTAATGTAGAATACTTAATTAAATTGTAATTTTTCAATTCTATCTATTTTGTTGACCTAATTTCATGACCATCTGTAACTCTTTCCTCTCATGAATGCACATAATATTCATAAATCTGCACTATTATGAATCACGGTAAAATCTTCAAGTTGGTGCACTTTTTAAATACTGGTGTTTTGAACCAGAATTTCATCTATAATCTAATTGGAATGGAAGCTTGGGCAACTTGGTTCATGCAATGCTCAAATCTGAGCACAGCAACCTTGGGTAACTTATTTGGTTCTCAAAGGATGATAAATTCCTTTTAGGACATACTGGCTTCCTACATTAATCATAAAATGGCTCTGACAGGTTTCTCTGCACTGGCAGTGTGCAGTGAGAAGTATGATGGGCCACACAAAATCTTCCAGTTCCTTGCGATTTTTTATGATCATTGATGCAAGAGTAGTGAAAAGAAGGATTTGTGTTTATCAAGTTCTTTTGACGTATTTAATATTTATTGTTTTATCCTTTTAGTTTGAACTTCGATAAGCTCCAAGATGGGTAAAAGAAGTTAGCTTCTTGAATTTATGATAGATTACTTGGCAGTGAAAATAGAGTATAAAAATTGTGTACAAAATTTATGTCCTTTTAATAGATGGCAGTTGTTATGTAATGTGATAGGTATTCCGATCTCAGGATTACAATGCACTACTTTATTGTTTCAAGCAGGTAATGTTGGTCAATAATTACTCTAGTTTTATTTCAGTTTCTGCTTTATTTGATTTATTTTAAGCTTTGAATAGATAGTCATATCTTAATTTACTAGATTTTTGAAATGTGAAATGCAGTTGTTTGAAAAAGTAGAAGTGACAAAACCAGTTGCTAGTAGATCAACATCTGCTGAAATATATATTGTTGGTTTAAGATATAAAGCCCCTGCTAAGATTGATCCACGTCTTCTTGATGTGAAACATCTCTTCCAACAAGTTATTGAGCCACCAAAGGTAAACTTAATATCTCTTTGATATAAATTTATTAATTTTAAATGCTACACTTTCTTCAGCAACTGTTCCTTCTGTTAGATACCCTTTTGAGAATGAACACTAATATTTTGTCACTTGGTTTGAGGATATCCAATACTAACATTTATCATTTTTCCAATAATATTTGAGAAATGCTTTCTTTATCTGTTAGGTGGTGGATGTTCTCAGAGGAACTAAACAAAAGCGAAATCGTGAAGGGTAAATATTATATTTCTGCTAAGTTTGCACTACAAGTTTTCTTCTCTTTGGTAGGTAGAGATGTGATATACTAGATTTTTATGTGCAAGAGTTGAAGCTCTTTCTATGTTACTGGATTTTGCATTTTCTGCAAGATATTTAGAATCAACACAACCACCAACAGCCCCCATACTATTTAATGCACAGTGACCATAAAGTTCACGAATCCTGAGCTCATTGTGTTTATCCCTGCCTTACCTTGTAACTGCAGATATGAAGAAGGACTTGCAACAATACAAAAGACTTGCCTTGCTTCAGATTTTGTGTGGTCGGACAAACCTTTGGAAGTTCTTGGCTCAGTTACTTCCATTTCATTTGAGGATCCAGTGTGCTCCGCCATAAAGGAGCATTCTTTGACAACTGATGAGGTAGTTCATTTCTTCACATAAATCAGTTAAGATTGCTTGCTCAGAATATGAGGAAATTTATTGTGTTCTTTGATCGGACAGGCACAAATATTTTGATGAAGAAATATTCATTTGCTTTGCTTAATTGTATTTGCAGATAAAAATTTTATGTGATGATTTGCGAGTTCTAGGGAAACAAGACTTTAAGCATATACTGAAGTATGTTTCTCCTATCCATGGTTCTTACTAAAATCTTAACCTCGTATTTTGTTGTCCAAGTGTGCATGATTATAGATATTAATGTATAGTACTATAGATGATAGAAGTAAAGGTGAGTTTGCCCTTTTTTCAAAGTAATTATATTTGTTTGACAGCAGAATGAAGAATTATAGTTAGCAGGATTGAGAAAGACCACATTTCAGAAAATCATTTAAAAGAAAAGAATCAATTATGTTACAACTGGTCAAAATGACTTAAAAGGAGCTCAGTGGGACTCAAATGACATGATTTAATAGCAAGTAGGACTGATAAAAAGAATGGACTGTTGTATTCTTTAGCTGGATGGCTTTTGCAAGGATGTTGGATGTAGAGATTTATTTGCGTTAAACCAAGTCCTTAGCACTAGAAAGTCCAGCTTGCAGTTAGAAGAGTAAAATTATATGCAATATGAATCAACATGCATGTAGCTAGCTAGATGAGTTCCAGTTGTAGATAGTTTGTGTAAGATTCTCTATAACACACATGGAATTTAGTAGATAGTTTATCATACATGTAACCTCCAAGTGTTGTATGGCAAGAGGTCTTGCATAAAAATACTTAAGTCCAAAAGCTATGCATTTCTAAAATCATATCCTACACCAACGTGTTGCTCCTCTGCCCATTCCCCCTCCCTTCTTTCCTCTGGCTCCAGCAAGAAATTAAGTGTCTTGAATAATTTTGGTCAATTAGTATTTAGTAGATAGTTTGTGCTGGCACAAAAATATTTACAAGTTTTCTTAGCTCCAAGGTTAGGTCTAGTTTGATTGTCCTGTTGGTAGTGCCCTTCTGTTAATTTTGTCATCACTGAGATACTAGAGACATAAATGGGAGTTCCTTTAGGTTGGAATCATAAGTTTTTTGTTCATTCCTGAGCTGAGTTATAGAAATTAGAAACAATGTATAGATTTACTCTTCCATGACCGTTCTGCTTAGTGTGTCCAAATTAATATGAATTGACCTTTAGAGTGGTGGTCATTGAAATGTGTTCTTTTTTGACCTTTCTGCACATAGGCATCATCTTACATTACCCGAGTTTCCAGAATCCCCCTCGCTGGTTGGATTTTGTGGTCAGCTTAGATTGAAACCTGTTAAAATTTTATGTTTACTTTTAGTGTAGTACATTTATAAAATTAATTGATTATCAGATGGCGTTTGCACATTCGGAAGGCCTTGTCACCCAAGGAGAAAGTTTCTTCTTTGACAAAGGAGGTTGAAAAGGCAGTTGAGGTCAACAATGATGAACGCATGCTCAATGAAATGGAGGAGCTACGCTCTATTTCTGAACAAAGGAAGAAGAAAGCAAAGAAGCTTGTTGCAAAGAGGCGGGCTAAGGTAAAACATATTCTTGGTCACTGTGTATGCCAACTTAATTCGATGCTTTATTAGGTCCTTATCCTCTTTGAGATCTGTTTTAAAATTTGTTTTCTCTCCTGAAATTTACTCTTATATATGGAATTCTTTAAACTCTGAATCTAGGCTAAAGCACGCACTGCAATGGGAATGAAAGTGGATGCTACGGAAGACGGCTATATGGACGAGGCATTATTTTCTTTATCTTCAATTAAGGTCTGTTTGTATCTCAAGCATTGCTGAATACTTTCTTGTACTTTTTAATGCCATCATTTGGTTTTCGGAACAAATGCAAAGTTACCTTTATCAGCTCTTCTTTTCTAATTATAGATAAAACAAAGTTTCCACTGAAAACGTACATGGATATATTTTTGATGTCTTTGTATACAATCTCTGTTTATGAAAGAAAATAGGCTGCTACTATACGGAACTTCCTTTATTGCATGTTAGATATATGCTTACTAGAAACTACAGTTATATAAAATAATTTTAAATTCCCAATATTAGTATTTCTTAAATTGAGATTTTGAAATTATTTAAATGCTTAGCTGAGGCTTGTTACATGTCTTCTGCAGTTTAATGGGCCAAATCTATTTGAGAATATAATAGCAAATACTATGCATGTTATCTTATAAAGGAGATTCTCCTTTAACAATGCATTCCTGAAACATACCGCGATTTGTGACCAAAATACGAAGAACACTTCCACTATGGTGGGTGTTAGGCACAAATTAACAGATTCTTGTGAACGACCGATATAACATTCAACTAACTATACTGAAAATAGGTAGCCCTTGTTTTGTAGTAGGGGTTGTGTTCCCTTGTTCCTTAAATTATATTTCCAAGCCCCTGGGAAGGCAGTTCTTGTTAGGATGTCAGTTTGCCTTTTTGGAAATTGAAGTTGGTGCTGAACCAGCCTGGTGGTAGATTTTAGTATTAGTGGTTATTGATAATCTTGTAAAAATCCCCTTGGCTAAGCAGTTAGATAATGTTCTGCTATGTAATTCTGGAGTGCGACTCTTGGTGAATGATTGAAGTAAATTATAAATTGTCTTTAGCTTAGAACTCCAAAGTCAGATTCCATCAAGGTGCTGTGGCGAATGGAAGCTTCATGAATGGATATGGTTGTCTTTCTTCTAATTTTACAAATGCTGGCATACAGAATAAAAGTTGAATCATACTTATCTATAAAAGTATAAATTGTTAGTAGCTTATAGTCACAATGTGTGGCAAAATCATGACACTGATTTGTCATGGGTTTGAAGGATGATATTGTTATCACTTAGAAGTGCACCCTTGCTGAGTTGCAAAACTCAGCCTACTAGTGAAACGTGGGATCTTTTCTAGGCTGTGGGTCACCTAAAGTGGAAAAGAACCTCCAGAGAGGGCTGTTTCCCATGGTGTTCACCTATCCTAACTTAAACTACTGCTGCTACTGATGAAAAGGGATAGAAAGATGACATGAATTGAATCTAACTATGTGGGTGATGCACCAAAATGCTTATAATTTGCTTCTGCTGTTTTGACACACAATCTTTTGTTTATTCAGCTTAAGTTTACACAACTCAAGTGTTCATGGATAAGTATTTCATAAGAAAGTTTGAACTGTTTGTAACCTCTAAAAGGAAAACTAGGTGTTTTTCACAAATAAAGAGTTTGAACTTTAACAACATAACTTATGAGCTGCATGAAACATACATTTTCTGCCTAAAGGTGCTGGAAATGAGACAATCACGGGGACACGTCCCCCCCAAAAAACCTCGTGTTTCCTAGATAGGGACGTCTTGGAGACTTGGGGACTTGGGGGGGACATCCCCCCACCAACCCACCACCAGCGCCACCATTCCACCACCAGTGTCGCTGTCTCCAAGACGCCACTAGGACTGCGAGGATGTTGGGGTGTCCTCAAGATGTCTAGGGGATTCCTAGTTGTCTCCAAGATGTATAATTCTTATACTTATACATCTTTTTATAACTATTTTTTCAAGTACTATATATTATTCAGCACCTTGCTGCCATACCCCCGCCGTCCCCTCGCCGCCCCCAAACTTAGACCCCCTGCCCCCGCGTCCCCGAAATGCGTCCCCTACCATCCCCCGTCCCCGTCCCCGTCCCCGAAACCCCGTGGAAAATTGGAAAAATACGAAATACATATCAATCATTCATTTGCACACAATGAGACAGCCACTGAGAAGGCAAAATTATTAGATTTTATTGATAGAAAGGTGTTCTTACAACAATACCAAGTCTGAAATCTGTAGCTTTAAAAAGTATTACAAAAGGTTTTCTCAGTTGCTGTGACAGAAAAATGGAGTTACAATGCTATTTTTTCTGCTTGCAAAGCTAAAAAACAAGAAAGAACCAAGTAAAAAGCTAGCCTATGGGTCCTATATCTCATCCCAAGCATAGGAGAGCATATAGAGACTGATTTTGACTAAGTTACAATGCTTAAAAGTAGTCCAACCTCCTTTGCATGCCCAAGAAGTTTCCTTGTTTGACTTGGTCTCTTCAAGCTCCTCAAAATGTGCTCCAGCTGGCGATGAGGCTCCTAGATACTTGCAAGTTGTTTGAACTGCCCCTAGATCCTCTCAAACTGCCTTTCAAAAGCTCTACTTGCTGTCTTTGTCATCCTCTTTGTCTTAATTGCTCCATAATTCCTTCCGATATGCTTGCATGCTGTCCTTGTTTGCTCATAAAGATCATTAAACTGCTCATCCTCCGTTATGAATGTCCAAACTGCCTTTTATTGTTGTCACTAAAACTGTGCACTCTTGCTGAGTTGATAGAATCACTCAGCCACCTTGTGAAACATGGGATGATCTCCCTGAGAGTGGGCTCAAATGGTGCAGATCAATCTCTAAAGAGGGTTGGTTCCCTTGGTTTTATCATCTAAACACTACCTACTGCTATTGTTGGGAAAAGGGATAGAAATGACATGAAATGAAACCTAAAATTTGATAAGGTGATGCACCAAAAGTTCTTTGAGACCTGCAGAACTGGCTTTGCACACACAATTGATCAATGATAAGGTTGGTTCATGTACAACTCAGAGGTTTTATATGCCCATGCATCAATAGTTTGTAAGAAGGTTATGATATTCACAATCTTAGAAGGAAAATTTAATCTCTTCACAACTTTGGATTGTTTGCATCATTTAACACAGCCTACAACTTGCAATAATGCATACATTCTCTGCCTAAAGGTGCTGATAATGAGACACAACATCAAGAATTATCACATATATCAGAAGAAATTGCATCAATCATTTGATTACACACAATAAAACAACTTTTGAGAAGGCAAAAATACTTAAATTTATTGATTGAAAATGTGTTACTGCTATACATGCTTGCAAAATGAGTTACAAAGCTGTCCTAGCTTGAAAGAACCTTCAAAAAGTTACAATACAACAGCTAGGAGAGCAAGAACTAGAGAAAAATCTGCCTTTAGGCTTGCTTATAAGCTGCTCAACAGCTTGTTAGAGATTAGGAACATGTGTTTGCATCAGCCTGCTGGGTCAAACTTCTTGGGCGTTCAAAACAGTTACCCCTACTTTGCAGCCCCTTAAAATACTCCAAAAAGGTGTTTGAATGAGGAAAGCTTCTTGCCTTGACCCTATCAACCTGCCAAGACTCCTTGAACAGCTCCTAGATGCTTGGGGATGCTTCAAACTGGGTCAAACTGCCCTATATTTTTCAATTTTTTGCACAGCTCATTCAACCTCCTCCTAGATACTTGCCAACTGCTCATTACTTACTTTAAATTGCATTGACCTTGTCTCCAAGTTTATAGGACATGTGGAAAAGGTTTTGGGAATGATTATAGGGCTGAGGAATGACACATGTTTTATCTCCTAAAACTTATTTATACTGATCTCTGTCACTCCTTAATGTTCATGCTATTGTCATGAGACAACTGTCGTCACAACAAAATGTCTGGAATTCTAACCCTGTGTGACTCCATGACTGTCCTTAAGCACTTTGTCATAGACTGTCCCTTATGCGATTGTCATCTTCCTATTAGTTTGTTCATCTCTTTCTCATGACTTTCAAAAAGACTATCTTACAATCTGTGCCCTCTATACATATTCTTTGTCACTGTCCCAGGTCTTTCTGTCTCTCATCTCTACTCATATCTTCATCATGATTATGGTCTTGAATAATTGTTCTTGTTTCCATCATTCTTGATCTAATGCCACCTGAACCACTACATCTAATTGGGTACCCAATGAATTGGTTGCTTCATCTAGAAGTAAGATACTTGGATTTTTTTATTACTCTCCTTGATATGGCTATCCACTGCTTTTACTCACCTATGACTGTCAATGCATGTTGTTATGCATGCTTTGTCATATCTCCCCTGCCTTCGAAAATGGTCTTATGCCAGGTGCCTTCTTGCTTCTCAAATATTTTGCATGATTGCCACACAAAGTTAAGACTGTCTGTAAATGTAATAAAATCTTATCAAATTAGGATCCGAAGAAATCTATGGAAATTCTAAGTCTGAAATTCTGTGTAAGAAGTCAGATTTTATTTTCTGTATTTTGAATGTGCTGATTGCAGAACTTTTATTAATTTCGATGTCTCCAATCAATGTTTGCTATCATGTTATGTATCTAAAGGAGAGACACGTACCTCCAAGAAGATACGCGCCTCCAAGGAGAGACGCGTCCTATGAGAGGACGTGTCCCTTGAGGGCGCGGGTCTCCTATAGCCAACCGATGCTAATCGGTGGCTTAACATTACCATTTTGCATTTACCTTCCTGTGATTTCATAATGCAAACTTTGAACATTTAATTTATTATTTCGAATTTTATTCATGCTTATAAATTCGAAATTCTTATTTTCCAGAAATATTTATTTGATGAGTAATTTGATCACATATAAATGATGATGATGCAATCAACAATCATCATTTATATTTGACCGAAGCTACCTTTCATTAACACTCCCTCTTAGCTAGGGAAGATATTTTAAATCAAATAAGTGGAGATATCACCTTCACACGCGATATCGAAGATATGGTATGTTTTCTCAATATTGTCAAGTCACATGACATCTTCATAACACATCTTCATTATGGTATGTGCACTGACATCAAGTCACATGATGTCTACCATAATAATTCATGGCATATCCATGGATATATAATTATCCACCATGATTATCTCTTAAGGATCACAATGATCTTCAAATGACATCAAGTCTCATGATATCCATCAAAGTGTCCAAGAGATACTATCATGACATGTCCACAAATATCAAGTCACATGATATCTATCATGATAGTTCAACTCATCATTGTAGAGTCGTCACTTTACAATGTCACATACAAGTGTTCATTATTAGAAAGATCGTAACCTTTCAATAATGTAAACAGGGGGAGTAGGCCCATAAGGTCATGGAGTCACACACATGACAAAATAATTTACACATTAAACATCTTTATATATTAGTACAACTTATAAACAATTTGAATTTCAAGCATAATATCAAATTACATTTCAACCATACCAAGTTTCTCCCTGAAGTGTTCTACCTTGATTTGGGAGAGAGGTTTGGTGAGAATGTCTGCTGTTTGATCATTTGTACTAACATACTCCAATTGCATCACATTCCTTTCTACCATGTCTCTTACATAATGGTAGGGGATCTCAATGTGCTTAGATCTATCATGGAAGACAAGATTTATAGAGTGTTTGATGCAACTCTGATTATCACAATGAATAATTGTAGGATTCAAGGGCTCACCAAAGAGTCCCACAAACAATTTACGAAGCCAAACTGCTTCTCTTGCCCCCATAGAGGCTGCAATGTATTCAACTTTTGTTGAGCTTTGTGCTACTGAAGATTGTTTTTTGCAAATCTAAGAGATCATAGCCGATCCTAAATTGAAGCAACATCCTGATGTGCTTTTCCGATTGGTTACACTTCCAGACCAATCTGAATCAGAGTATCCATGTAGATCTAGTTGGTCATTTCTGTAAAGAAGACCATATCCAATATTGCCTTGAAGATATCTCAATATATGTTTCACAGCCATAAGGTGAATTTCCTTTGGCTCACACATGAACTGGCTGAGAGGATTCACTGCATAACAAATATCAGGTCTGGTGTTAACCAGGTACATCAAGGATCCAATCATTTGTCTATATAGGGTTGAATTTGCACACTTTGATTTTGCTGCTGCTTCTTTCAATTTGTGAAGGTTGGTTTCCATAAGTGTAGACATGGGTCTACAGTCCAACATTCCAAATCTCTTCAGAATATCAATAGTATACTTTCCTTGGTTTAGTATAATGCTATTTGATTTCTGCCATACTTCCAAACCTAGGAAGTAGTGTAGAATGCCCAAGTCTTTCATGTCAAATTCGGAAGTTAGATCCTTCTTTCCTTGAGCAATGAGGTGATCTTCTCCTGTTATTAGCAGGTCATCAACATATAAAATAATTATTAACATATCACCTTTGATTACCTTAAAGTAAAGATTTGGGTCTGCATCATTCTTGGAAAATCCTAGTCCCAAGAGGTAGCTATCAATTCTTTCATATCAGGCCCTGGGAGCCTGTTTAAGTCCATAGAGAGCTTTCTTTAGTTTGCATACATGTGAGTCAAGTTTATGTATCACAAAACCTTTAGGCTGTTCTAGATAGACTTCCTCTTCAATGGTTCCATTTAGGAAGGCAATTTTCACATCCATTTGATGGATCTTCCAGCCTTTAGCTGCAGCAATGGCTAACACTGCTCTCATAGATGTGTAACGGGCAACATGTGCAAATGTTTCTTCATAATCAATGCCTTCCTTTTGTGAAAAACCTCTTGCCACAAAACGTGCCTTATGTTTTTCTATACTGCCATCAATAGCATGCTTGATTTTGAAGATTCATTTAGAAGAGACAACAGATTTCTCTTTCGTTCTAGGCACTATATCCCATACATCATTCTTTAGAATGGACTGATATTCTTCCGTCATCGCGTCTTTCCATACTTGATGTCTGAAAGCTTCTATAACACTGACAGTTTATGAATTTATGATGTTGTTCATTAGAGCAACATAGCTAGAGAATCGTTTGGGTCTTTTACTTTCCCTAAATGTTCCTTTGGGTGCTACATGATTCTCGGCTTCTTTGATCATCTTTCTAGCCCAAAGTGGCCTCTTTCTACTATTGTCATTTGTATTCTCATCTGAAGTAGATTGAAGTTCATTTGGCATTTCCTCAGGATACTCCCTCTGAATCTCAGGAGCAGGTTCCACTTTTGTACTCTAGGGGAATAGGTTTCTATCTCACTAGAACTTCTTGCCCTGTTGAATGCAATGTCTTCTTCAAAGATGACATCTCTGCTCAATTCAATTTGTTTTTGCCTTGGTACGAATATCCTGTAGGCTTTGGAGGTTTCACTATATCCCACAAATACCCCTTTCTTGCTGGAAGGTTCTAGTTTGAATCTCTTCTCTTTGGGCACATGAATATAGACAAGACAATCAAAAATCCTAAAATGACTAATATCAGGTTTTATGCCGGTAAAAGCTTCTTCAGGAGTTTTGTTATCTAGATGAGAATGAGGACATCTATTTTGAATGTAGACAACAGTTCTAGAGGCTTCTGCCTAGAATGAAGTTTCAATGTTCTGGTCAAGCAACATTGCTTTAGCAGCTTCTACAATGGTTCTATTTTTTTTTTCAGCAACCCCATTTTGTTGAGGGTTGTAGGCTACTGTAAACTCCCTCTTAATCCCAACACTCATGCATAATTCCTTAAAAAATTCAGAGGTGTATTCTTTCCCATTGTCTGTCCTTAAGATTTTTATTTTCTTCCCAGAGAAGTTTACAGTAAGGGCTTTGAACTCCTTGAACCTTTTAAGGATTTCTATTGACTCTTTACACTTAAGGAAATAAATCCAAGTTTTCCTAGAGAAGTCATCTATAAATATGACATAGTATAGAAATCTTGCCTTGGAAGGTACAAACATGGGTCCACATAAATTAGAGTGAACCAGTTCTAATACATTTTGGGTTTTACTCAAGCTATTGTGAAAGGATCCCTTTGTATTCTTTCCTAGGGCACAACCTCTACAAGTTCCTTCATGAGATGGTTTTAACTTAGGTAAGCGTGTTACAAGTTTTTCCATAGAAGGTAGGGCACGAAAATGAAGGTGTCCTAATCTTCTATGCCAAATTTCATTTGAATCAAAAGTGTCAAGGGTAAGGGCTTGCTTAACCTCAGTGCATAGTTTGTAAAGATACCTTTGTCTTATACCTATGGTTTGGGCTTTCTTGATAGTTGAGTTGTTAGGCCATGCTAGAACTTTCCCATCCATAAAGGTAACTCTATATCCATTGTCTTCAAGGGCAGAGATGGATATTAGTTTCCTCTTTATTCCAAGTACAAATAAGACTCCAGTGAGTTGAAGGGAAAGACCAGATTTCAGTTTGATGGAGCAAGTTCCAACCCCTTTCACAGGGTGTGCAGAATCATCCCCAATGGTTACTTCTTCATCAATCTTTTTAGTCATAGTGTCTAAGTGTTCTCTGAACCTTGTGATATGTCTAGAGGAAACACTATCAATTACCCAGTTGTGGGTGTTGTTAGATACTTGATTAGATAAGGCTAAATAGAACACAAAGTTCTCAGATTCATGGTCTGAATTTGACTTTTCTACTTAAGCAAAAGATGCTTGTTGTTTTGATCTGTCAGGGCACTTCATTGCATAGTGGCCATATTGATCACATCTAAAGCATTGTACTTGAGAGATGTCTTTCTTCTTGGAAGATCCTTTTCCATAGGAATTTCTCTTTCTTTTAAATGATCCTTTCCTGTAGGAGTTTTTCTTACTCCTTTTATTAGATGTTGTGTTTAGCACATGAATGTCTTCATCTATGTTCTTTTGTTTATTTTCTTTTGTTGAGAGTTTTGTTTCCTCTTGGAGGCAGTCTGTTTTTAGCCTGTCAAACTTGGGGAGTTTAGATCTCGCACTTGTTCCTTGAATAAATGACTCCCATGAGTTTGGTAGGCCTCCTAGTGCAATTAGAGTAAACTCTTTGCTATCAATCTGATATCCAATTGTGGATAATTGATCCCTTAGTTCAATGATCCTCATGAAGTATGCATTAATAGTTTCTCTTTTGTTTATTTGGACATTGTTGATTTGCCTCTTTAATGCAAGAGTCCTACTGGTGTTGTTTATCTCATAGGTGCTCTCAAGGGATTTGAACATTAGATATGCAGTTTCATGTTTTGCTAGAATGGGCACTATATGATTCCTAACTGCATCTACTAAGATTTTCATGGCCTTTTCATTGTTCTCAATCCATTGAGTTTTCTTAGGATCAGCCTCTGGTTCCCTTTTGTTTTCTCTCACAAATGAGTCTAACTTATTCTCTTTAAGAATCATCATGATTCTAAATTTCCATGATGTGAAGTTGTTTGCTCTTGCAAGACGATCTTCAAATCTGATCACACTTGACATTATGAAGAATGTGATGTGAATTCGATTTAAAAATACGAATTTTCCTAAGCAATTTGATATCTAGATTTGATTTGAATTCACTCAACTTGGCTCTGATACCATGTAAATGTAATCAAATCTTATCAAATTAGGATCCTAAGAAATCTATGGAAATTCTAAGTCTGAAATTTTGTGTAAGAATTCTAAGTCAGATTTTATTTTCTGTATTTTGAATGTGCTGATTGCAGAACATGTATTAATTTTGATGTCTCCAATCAATGTTTGCTATCATGTAATGTATCTAAAGGAGAGACACGTACCTCCAAGAAGATACACACCTCCAAGGAGAGACGCGTCCTATGAGAGGACGTGTCCCTTGAGGGCGCGGGTCTCCTATAGCCAACCGATGCTAATTGGTGGCTTAACATAACCATTTTGCATTTACCTTCCTGCGATTTCATAATGCAAACTTTGAACATTTAATTTATTATTTCGAATTTTATTCATGCTCATAAATTCAAAATTCTTATTTTCCAGAAATATTTATTTGATGAGTAATTTCGATCACATATAAATGATGATGATGCAATCAGCAATCATCATTTATATCTGACCGAAGCTACCTTTCGTTAACACTGTCACTCTCTTGAAGACCTCATGATGACTGTGACTAAATTCTTATTTCTTCTGTGCTACTGTCAACTTGTCATGTTATCCATCTGTAGGACTGTAAACTGTATTTTTTCCATTCCTTGGCAACCTGCCACTTATCTCCTTTAGGCCTGTCATAGGGGATACCACAACTCCTAAGGTCTGAAAGAATCTCTATTTCAAAAAAAGTTTACAAGATTACCAGTCCTTTTCTTGTGTATGACTGCACTATGACAGTGTTCATCACTTGGAATCATCTCTTCTCTATGTATCATCTGAAGCCCATTCTTATATTGAAAACTGCTCATTATGTTGATCGTGTTATTTTTCTACTTTATCATGATGGATGTTCAACCCAATCAAAGCATTCTGTGAGTACTTCATGGTGATATCATCACTAGACATTCTCTCATGACTTTGAACACATATATTTATCATAACCATGTCCTTTGAATGACAACTTTTCTATCATCTATGCAAAAACCTTGACTGTCATCCAGGAATTACTCATTTATTTGACAAAAGTCTCAACTTTCCTTAAACATTATGCTACTCTGTCATTCTTAAGGTTTTGGACTGTCACATGCAGCGAAACCTTTGTCTTGCCTACTGCCCATTCTTACTCTGCATGTCCTACCTTGTCATGCTCTGTGTTATGAAGGTCTTTCAATTGTGGAGAATGGATGGTGTGCTTCATGTGTGTCTGTAGACATTATCTATCTTTAAATGACCCATGACAGTCTTCAAGCCAAACTATCTCCATTCTGTAGCAGCATTTAGCTCATCATCATCTTCAAAATTGCATGAAGACCGTGATTGTGCATGGACACCAGAGATGAGCAATACTTCTTCCATAAGCCCTTGTAAAACCACCTTAGGTTGTTCAGGTTTTCTCATGGTCTTCAATGTTATTCTTTTGACATTAGGCTTTCCTTTTGTAAATTCAAAATATGGAGTAACCCCATCTCTTTCATGAGAAATATCCTCTGATATGAATTCACTGTCATCATCTTCAACCTTTAGTAGAAGACTTGAACTCTCCCATGTTATCTGAGTATCCATAATCCCAACTCATATGTGGAGTTTCAACCATATTTCTGAAGAGCACACAGGAAATACTAGGTTGCCATATATCAAATCCAAGTGACATTATTTAGGTACGCATACAAACTCTCCAAAATGCATAGTTAGAACCATCAAACAAAGGAGCTCTGTTTGTAGCAAGACCTTCATTTGAACCCATGTGTGCAATCAGGACCAACCTCCAAGCGATTAAGCTTGCGAACTGAGGAACTCGGCTCTGATACCAATTGAAGGGCACATAGGAAATACTGAGGGGGGTGAATCAGTATTTCAAAATTTTAAAACTTAAAACCATATAACTCAGAAATCAAAACATTAACAGCAACATAAAACACCATGAACAAGTATGAACACCGGGATTACAAGGAAAACCCTTTTGGGTTAAAACCCACAACAAAATATTGCTCTTATTTTCTTCAAAGGGCACCAACCCAGTTACACAAGTGAGCCCCAACCCTCTGAGAGCACCAACTCTCCCTCGAAGCACCATCTCTGAACCAACTGAAGCACCAACTCCAGTGTTGCTGAAGCATCAACTTTAGACTTCACAAAATCCTTGATCCAAAACACTTTTCAAGCACTGAAAACTTTTAGCTCATACTCTAAATTTTGTATTTTGATATCCCCATTCTGATCAATACAAAACTATACAAACTTCAAAGCAGTGAGCAGCTAAACTTAGAAATATATAACAGCAGAATCAGATATACCATCTCTTGAGTATGAAAGAGAAAGCCATACAAAGCAGCACAAGCTTCTCCAAACCAGCCCAGAACGAAAAACCACAACCAACACACACACACCTCTATATGAATAACTCAGCTAAGGCATACTGAAATTATTTCACTCAAACACAACCTTGAAAATAAGTATAGATAAAATGTTCTGAAAGACACGACTTTACACCAAAAGCGGTTTTTCTTCGAAAATTGAGGAAATCAAAAACTCAACCTGAGTGCTATCTCATGTACACATACACAAAGCATACCCAATGCAACACTTAAAACTAAATGGTATCTCTGAAATTTTAATAATAGCAGCCAATTCTGTATTGCACAGCACAATATTCAAGGCAGTAACAACATACCAAAACTTCATATCTTCACACAACCCGCTAGTTAGAGAAAACACGTCCTCCTCCTATGCTTCACGGCATTTTCACTCAGAAAATGAGTTTCATCGATATTTCTGATCTGCATATAACACAGTGCAAACTCTGATTTTGCACGACTCCCTCAAAATGAAAAAACGCATCACTTTTCAATATACAACATCCGATGCAGAATCTCCATATGAGGCACACATCGACACACAACACAGTTTTCTCACCGCAGAGACCTCACTGAAAAATGCCTGAGCAAGTTGAAGCAATACCGTTTCATTTTATCACCTCTTCCAAACAATCAAAAAGTATATATTAATTTGCATCAAAACTTAAGACAAGTTTAATCGCAAAACGATTTTGTGCACCCACACACTACACATACTTCGTTCAAGACAAAACCTTCGCATTCAGGAAGCTCGTTCCCCTCTTTTTTGATTGCATACTGCTCACACCTTTTTAATGGAAGAGATAGATTTTAAAAAAAAAGTCTCCTTAATACCACGACTTCATCCTACACAGCCCAAGACGACACATGAATATATTCATTATCGCATAGTCTCTGACCTATTTTTAATTGACGTAGGAAACTTAGCAATTTCTATCCTTTTTAAAATCGATAGCATCTTCCAATGACACCTCACAATAAAAGTCGTGCTGTTCACACCCTGTTCATGCACACATGATATTGAAACCCATACATTTCTGAATGAATACGATTTTTTTTAATGAATTCAATCATAAGCCGCCCATCATCTGTTGATTTTAATGATCAGACATGAAAGCAATCAGAAAATGCAACACTTGAGACAATGAACAACACAAGATACCCTAGGAAAAACCTCCTAACTCGAGGGGGAAAAACCCAGCAAATATATCTCTTATATATTGAATGGATGAAAGCAATCTGCTTTTACAATAAGCCAACACAAGGCTGAAATTATTAGCACCACTCTTGGTGCAGACAAACGAACTCCTTGAATGACAAATTCGATCTCCTTGAAGAATAATCTCAATCTGCAATAGTGAACTCTCCTGTAGATATTCACACTTGACTTCATGAAAAAAATTCGATGATGATCAACTAAATCGCACCTTGTATATATACAAGTCAAGGAGGATGTCTTCAACAATCGTGACCTTTCAAGGCACAAGGTCGGCCACCAAAGAAGAGATTTGATTCTTCAAGAAGTCGGCCATTTAAACAAAATATAATATGACAATTATGTGAAGCGCTTCTTCACAAAGGGCGTCTCCAATAATTAAATAGCTGAAAGCTATATTTAATTATTGCTTAACAGGCTTGAGGCTAGAAGTAACAAGCCCGACGCTGCAAACACCAACATCATCCTTTAAAAGAAAATTAAAAACTAAGTTACCGGTTCGGTTTTGGGTTCAGGTTCAGGTTCGAGAACCCGGTTCGCCGGTTCAGGATTTTTTTTTTTTGATTTGGGTTCGATTTGGGTTCGGTAATACAAAAACATATAAAAATCAGAAATATATACAGATTTGCAGCAGTAATTAAGTTCAGAATACACCACCATATTAATAGTTAAATAACATAGCAAAAATGAAAAATACACCACCATTTTATACTCAAATCATCAAAGTTCAAACATAAAAATGTAAAGTGTTTACAATCAGCCATTAATAATTAATAATTATTGATCATTGATCAATCTGAGTCATATGGGTCATCAAAAAAAGCAGCATCATCATCATCATTAGATGCTACATTATGTGTAGAACCACAAATAGCATTAGTGGCACTCGCACAAGCACTGCCACTAGCACTGACACTACCACTCTCATGCTCAGCGGTTGCTTTAGGCTCATAGTCATCATCAATATCAAGTGCAGCTAAGTGACTTGTGGAAGCATCCAAGTCAAGCTGCTCTGGCTCAATATCCCACCTCCTTGTGTCTCCTTCTTTGTAGGAAACTTGCTTGTGTGTAAGGAGGCGCAAGTTTGAATGCACATACACCAAGTCCTCTGCCTTTTTCGAATGTAGCCTATTGCGTTCTATTGAGTGGATGAAGGAGTATGTGCTCCAATTCCTCTCAGAAGAAGATGAACTAGCAACCTATTAAGACTAAATTAAATAGTTAGGAGTTACAAAATTTAAGTTGATTTAACTAAACAAAAATATTAATTAATAATTTAATATAAATATAAATTTAAAATTAAAATTAAAATTACAAAATATAAAACTTACTTGGGATAAAATTTTTATTGCAATAGGTTGGAGGTGCCTGTATTCTTGCCCATGGAAGTACCACCAACTATGAGCATCCACCCTAACCTTGTCTCGAACAGCATTAAGATTATGATCAACAGTACCAGAGCATGCAAAAGCCATGAACTCAGCCCTCACTCGATCACGTTGGTCACGATCAGTGAAGAGTCTACGAATTGCTGCCTTGTACCCTTGACCCACTTCAACATTCCTATATGGAGCAACTCTTGTTGAAGCAGAAAGTATCTCTGGACTATAATATTTGGGACTCAACGCAAAAGCAAGAAGATGCAACGGAGTGGTCATTTTGTTCCATCTATCAACAATGATTTCTTGTAGCTCTTTGAAGAACTTTTCTTTGGGATCTTCCTCTTTTGCAATGATGATGATTTTCATCTTCTCAATCATTGAGTCGATACCATCATATACTTCACCCAAACAAGGTCTATCCATGTTAGTGTAATGGATCATGCTCAATATGGGCTCAGTGAAACTGACGAGATACTCAACAAGGTCTCATCAACTATCATCTAGGATCCTTTGCTTGATCCTATTTGCCCTTTCACTGGTAGATTGCCTCCATATGGCCCAATTAGGGCTGATTACCATTGCAGAGAATGCCTCATGAACCTTTATAAGTTGTCTCAACACAATTGTGTTGGAGGCAAAATGAGTCTTGGCAACCTGTTTGAAAATCAAAATTAAAACTAAAATATAATTTAAATTTACAAAATCAAAATTTAAAATTAACAAAAAATTAAAAAATAAAAAAAATATTCGAGAATTAACTTACCTTCAACAACTCCAATTTTGAGAATTGTCTAAATATTCCTTGTGTCATATGGTGGTTGGTGACAAACATTTTAATGTCTTCGCCCTCAACATACACCTGTTTGATCCATTCAATTTTGGATCCAATTTTTTGTAGCATTAGATTAAGAGAGTGGTCAGCACAAGGTGTCCAAAAAATGGGTGGATACTTCTCCTCAACCAATAACCCAACAGCCCTACAATTTTTGGCATTATCAGTTACAACTTGCACAACATTTTTATGGCCCACTTCTTCAATAGCTTGGCAAATGATTTTAGCAATAAATGGACCATCCTTCACAATGGGCGATTTTTTGCATCTCTCCATCCATCAGAAACGATGGTCACCCCTGTTTCGATCCACGAATCCCTTATGGGCTTCAAAGAGTCTGCTACATGTTTCACCTCTTTCTCCAATAAGGTGCAACGAACCTTCTCAAAACCTGGGCCGTTATACCCCTTTGGAGCCTCATTAATAGATTTCACCATTTTTTGCCAATATGGTGAACGAACAACATTGAATGCCAATCCATTGGCATAGACACATCTTGCTATGTCTTGATCAGCAATCTCTCTTGCCTCGTTCTGAAATGAAGCTTCCAACGGCCCCTTAGATCTTTTATTTGAAGAGGGTGTGGTTTGCTCTTGAGGGATGTCCATAAATGGATGGCTTCCTGTAGGTGGAAAATAAGAAGGCGGTGTAGGGGGTTTCATGAAACGAGATCCTTTCTTCAAAGGATGGCTTGTTTTACCACTGGCTGCTCTTTGGTCTGCCTTTTCTTGCTTAGCAATATATTTCAACACTATATTATCTGGAATGCCTTTCTCATCTTCACCTGGACAATTTTTTATGCTTGTTTCAGAGATCTCACACAAGTGCCCTTTCACTCGACTGTATGAGCTCGAATACTGAACATGGCAATGACTACAAATCCAAACATTTCCTCCACCACTTGGAAGTTGTTGAACCATTTCTACATATTTCCAAAGGGGAGAGTTTGGATTTGTTTTGAAACGAGATTGGCTTGAGCCTGAGGAGGTACCGGTTGCCATTGTAATATGGAATACCTAAGGCACAACATATTGAAATTTTGGTATTGATTGATTGAATTTGAAACTAACAGACTTAATTAATTTCAAAAAATGAAAAAATTGAACATGTGTTATAGTCTTATAGACATTTAGAGGAATGAGAAGTAAAACAAAATTAAAACTAAAATACAAAACAAAACTAAAAGAGTTGAAGTCCATCTGTTAAAAAAATTTAAAAAAATGTAAAAAAAAAATCAAAAAACTTCCAAAAACCTACCTCTTTTGAAGAAATCTTGCTCTATGATCTTCTTGGCAACGAAGAAGCACTTGCAAGTGCTTAGGAATAGCACAACAACCAACTTCGAACAATCTACAATCAACCTTCAAGTCTATTCAAGCTTGTGCAAGCAAAAGAAAAAGTTCAGCAATGGAGGCAAAAGATCCTTTTTTTTCATTCACAAATTGGTAAATGACTATCACTTTACCAATTTCATGTTTTAGAGGCACATATCAGGGTTTAAAAGAATAAAAAAATACTAAAAAGTCAACAAAGACTCGAAATATTATTAAAAAAATGCAAATTTCTGCTTTTACGTCCGCCTGGGCGCTCAATTCTACCCGGGTTCGAATCTGGTCGAACCCACAGTTCGGGTTCCAAACCCGGTTCGAACCCATAGGCAGATTTTCGAACCCTGGGCGAATTAGGGCGAACCGGACCCGAATTTCGAACCCGGATCGAACCCGAATTGAACCCGGGCCCCCTAGGGCCGAACCCGGTAACTTAGATTAAAAATGATATATGTTGAGCCTTTATATTTGAAGCTGAATGAATAGCGATGAAGATATTTTTGTTCATACACAAATCACGACTTCCTTCATTTGGTACATATACACCCACTGTTTAGCCACCCTCAACCATGAAGCTGTCACCAGCATGGCAAAGCGTTTCAAATTGAGATGCCCAGAAAGGAGTCGACACACAAAAGGAGAGACATCGACAGAAAATAACATCATTCAAGTCGACCAATGAATAAACTACCAGCTGCCCCATAATCATTTCAATCCTGAAGCAATAAGAAAATTAAACCGTTTTCAACGACTATGCGGCAGACATAAAAGATCACGTCTACGTAAACTACAAGCCGCCATCATAAAAATAGAAGAGCTGCCTCCTTAAAAAAAACGTCTCTTGAATTTTCATTAAGCCGTTACACTTTGATGGAGGCAATACACTCATAATATTGCTATTTTCACTGAATTTAAAAACTGACTAAGCAAGGCTGAATAGACTTTTCAACCTGACACCATGAAGCTCCACTTGGCATAAAATAAACATGAGGCTGACAAGGAGACAAACAAGCAGCTTAAATACTCAAGCAAGCAGCTCAAATAGACTAGCAAGTAGCTCAAGTAAGCAGGCAGGTCGCTGAAGCACGCAAGCAACCAGCTCCACCATACAGGCAAGTAGCTTGACCTAGCAAACAACCAGCTCAAGCACCATGACATCAATTACAAAATACTCAACAATTTCCAATACTAGCATGCTGGCCCATGCTATCAACATCAGAGAGTGTTTCGCATGGTTAGTCTTCTATCTTGCAATGATCTGAGTACTTACAGTTTCACATTAATCCTCTGTGCATATTTTCCTCTTGAAACTGTCATCTCTTACTTGTCCTTTTGAATGACTCACCATATCAAGCTCCATGAGCAGCAGCAAAAGAATTACTAGCATATGACACTAGGATAAAATTTAGTAGTTAGTGAAAAATACAGCTTTGACATACTTTCCCCTTCACCAAACCACTTTGATGTAATGCTCGACATTGAAATGTCTATGAAATTTGCACCAGTAGCACCATTGTAGGAGTTTCCACAAAGTGTGGCATTACTATCTGACTCATTCTGCAGAGAACCCACCTTCAGGTGTAGATTGGTCATTTTATACTGTGAGGCAAAATGTTCACTCTTGATCAGAGCAGCAAACCTTTTTTTGCTCTTTTAACCCTTCTGTCTTCAGTTTCTCTTCCTGTGACAAGCAAGATTCAGATGAACCTGCTTCACAAGCTACGTCACGAGTCTCTCTATGAGCTTTTGAACCAATAGCAACTTGTCAGATGATCAATAAGCTCTCTATCACAGAGCTTTTTAATACAATATGAATGAAGTATATGCATCTTTGGTATACAGAATGGATCTAAAGTTAGTGATTAAAGCTATGAGCTAACCCACAATTATATTGTAACTAGCTTTTGCCTTGTAAATATATTGATTAAGTTGTAATGCGGTCATTGAAACTTCGCAACAGTTCAATCTCCTTCCCTAATAGATCAGTCTATTGATAATTCACGGGTTTTGTGCTCCTATCGGGGGTAGTAAATTTCCATAAATCTTGGCTCATCTGAATCTGACAAATGAACTGAAACTCGAGACCCTTAAGCATTAAATCTGACCTGCAAACTTCATGAAACTCTGTCTACTGTTTTGTTATCCTCCATTATCGATGCATTGATTTTGCATTAAGATTGACCTTTTAATCACAATGTCATACCTCCATTATCATTGTGATCTAGGTCATAGAGGACACTAATATATCTTCAACAATCCTTAGCAGTTAGCTATACCCCCAATGTGTGTATCATGAAAGAGGTGATTTTGGCTCCTTTTCTAATTCCTTAAGCCATGGTGCCAAAGACAGGCTAAATTGATGTGCCATCGGGCCTTCAAGAATTAATGTAAAAATATTTAAAAAAAACATGCATACCAAAATTATCTGCATTCAATGAATGTGCAGAATCATTAGTGTGAATCTACATGACTGTTTATACTGCTGGTGGCATTCCCAAAATGCTGGCATAGATGATATAGGCATATAAATGTCTTTGGCATGATTATCTGAAGCACGATCTCTGAGTGCTGATACATTATGCCTTATGGGACTTTTAGGTGCGGTTGGACTTTTCCACAACAGGTTCTTTCTTCTCTCTCTTCTAAACAAGCTGTTGTCTCTCTTCTTCCAGTGCTGCCTAGATAGCTTTCCCTGTCAGCAAAAGTCTAAATCTAAAGACATCCTGTTCAACCATGTCATAAGCATGACATAAATTCAAAATTTCCTCTTCTAGTTTCTAGGCTCTCTGCTTGCCTCCTGAATATTACCTTTTGGCTAGTGCTAACTCACCCAAAATTATTTATTTTTCTTTGCTCTTTATATCAATCATGTGATAAGCTGTCTGTAATTTTTTAAACAGTTTTGTTGATCTCTTTTCTCGCAGCAGCTAAACTTCCAAAGGCACAATCCTTTACTTCACTCTCTTGTTGTTACATATCTTCTTGAAAACACAAATGTGAGCCATATTCACATGTTGCAGGATAAACATTGTACACAACCAATATCTATCTTATGTGGGCACTTCTCTTTGATATAATTCTCGCTATATGCTGTAGCTTGAAAAATACTGAAACCGAATATGTGTATCATGCTCTAGAGTAAAAGAGAAACCCCCTTTGACCAAAATAAGATGAACCACAGGCTGGGTGCTTGCCATCATGTTTCTACGAGGCTAGCTTTTCCCTTGATGTTTTTCAAATTTATTTAATAGTTTTCTGGTGTGTCAAACCTTGAGGATATGTTCTATATCTTTATTGGTATATACCAGACCCATTTATGGGCTTTGGAGTAGAAGACTACCCTGCTGCTGAGCCTTCACAAAATATATTAACTTGAAGGTCATATTATAGCAAACGGTTCGATTATAAAAATTTAAACTCTTTCCAGTATTGACTGATCTCCCTGTCAGGCATATGGATTTTATTAGCATTGAAATTTCTTTTGAACAAGTTCATCTGAAGAAAATTTAACTGATAATAAGTTTTCCTATCCTTTCAGGCAAAGAGGGACCTACAGGCTGTGGATTCTCCTGCAGAGTCTGATGATGAAAATGGTTTTATGAGTGAAGATGAGGCCATTGAAACAAATCAAGGAGTACACAGTGACAGCGAAGCAAGTGACATTGATTCTGATGAAGAGAGGAAACGGTAATCTGCTTGATGTTAATGAGAGGATTCTCACACATTTTTATTTGCTAGTTAAAAGATGATTATATTGGAATAAAGCAACACAAACAAAAACTACATAAAGGCACATCACCTAGCTTCCTAGGGCATGCTTAATGGAAAACCAGTTGGTCAAATATGGAGTTAGAAATCCATTACATTATTTACCAGACATGAACAGACTCACACAGGGACTTAATAGTATACGTAGGTTGTAGTGGGTAATTGTGGGCATCTGCTCAAGGAAGCATTTTACAAATATATTATTTTATTTGATCTTACTTTTTGTTATTTTTGAAACATAAGATTATATGGTTAAATGAAGCATTTCTCATTGACCTACTTTTTGTTCATTTGTGTTCATTAAGATAATTTCTTTCTTTTTTTCTTTCCAATAGATATGATGAACAGCTTGAAACTATTCTGGATCAAGCTTATGAGCGGTATGTCACTGCAAAAGAAGGTAGTACAAAGCAGCGTAAACGTGCAAAGTTGGCTATAACTGGCACTGATAGTGAGCTATGGAAGGTAGTTCTTTATCTTTATTGAGTCATTGACAATTAAATAGTCTTAAAGAGGAAGGGTCCTCACTGTTTTCCTTTTTTGATTAACATGCAATCTCTCTTTTGCTACAGAACAATGTAGCAGATGATCAGAATGGTCTTGATGAAGAGGATGATTCAGATTACAGTGACAAAGATGGCGAAGCCAATCCCTTAGTGTTACCATTATCAATCAAAGAACAACCATCTCAAGAACAGCTGACAAGTCAGTGGTTCAGTCAGGATGTTTTTGCAGGTTTTGAAGACACTGGCGAAAAGAATGACGTTGATTCTGACATGTCTGAGGATGATAAAGATATTGCACCTTTTCAGAAGTTGTCAGTTAAAAGTAATGGTAACATGTCCAAGAAGGGAAATGTTGGAGTTCAGTCTGATTCCAAGTTTTCTCCTAACCAAAATCCCCAGGAAGAGAAAGAGGATGACTTTGAAATAGTTCCTGCTGCATCTATGGGCTCAAGTGATGAATCTTCTTCAGAAGATGAATCTGACTATGACACTGATTCAAAAGCAGAAATCTTAGCTTATGCAAAGAAAATGTTGAGGAAGAAGCAAAGGGAAAATATTCTTGATGCTTCTTACAATAGATATACATTTGATGACAAAGGTTTGCCAGAATGGTTTGCAGCAGATGAAAAAAATCATTCTCAGCCTCAGAAACCCATAACAAAAGAGGAGATTGAGGCCATGAAAGCACAATTTAAGGAAATTGATGCTCGTCCAGTAAAGAAAGTTGCAGAAGCAAAAGCCCGTAAGAAACGTGTTGCAATGAAAAAGTTGGAGGCAGTTCGAAACAAGGCAAATGCAATTTCTAATCAAACTGACATCTCTAACCTATCCAAGAATAAAATGATTGAACGCCTATATAAGAAAGCTATGCCTAAGAAGCCTCAGAAGGAGTATGTGGTTGCAAAGAAGGGTGTGCAAGTTAAGCCAGGTAAAGGAAAAGTACTTGTTGATCCTCGAATGAAAAAAGATTCAAGGTCTAGAGGAATTGGTAGGCATGGAAAAAACAAAAACATGGCTAAGAAAGGAAAAGGTGGAAAGAGACCTGCAAAAGCTGGAACTTCAGGAGGTAAGAGACCTAAAACTGCAGAAGCTGGTGGT
This sequence comes from Sequoiadendron giganteum, assembly GCA_007115665.2. Classification (NCBI taxonomy): domain Eukaryota; kingdom Viridiplantae; phylum Streptophyta; class Pinopsida; order Cupressales; family Cupressaceae; genus Sequoiadendron; species Sequoiadendron giganteum. Next base: position 65,621,982 of record CM021105.1, read on the forward strand.
GGTAGACGAAAGTAAATTATGTTACCCATTGCATCGGTTGAATACATCATTTACAGGTACTATTTGTGGTTCAATGGAATGTTTTCAAGACTGTCTTAACATAGCGACAATCACAGAGTGCTGTGGTTGCAACTGGGAGTATGATTTCAACTCCATTGCAAAGGTCTTCAACATTCATTTGTTCAAGTACTTTTATGTTAGAAAATGCTGTTCTATGTAGATTCACTTGTACTAAAGTATAGCAGCAAGTATGGTGGAGTAGCAACTCTAGTTTTGTTTGTTTCTAAATTTATGAATATGCTGTTCTGAAAGTGATTTTCAGGTGGCAAGACACTTTAAAATTCCAATAGAACTATCATGGTCGATCAATCGTTTTTAGAGATTACATAATATCTGTCTGATTAGTTTTATTGAGTTCTCCCACGGCAATCTTCTATTGTGAGCTAACTATCTAATTTTACTATTCTTACAAGTTATATGCATTGTATTTGAGGTATCAATACCACTTCGAGTTGCTTAAATTCTGTTTAGAATATTTTGTTTTGTTTGGATAAAATGAGCAAACCTATGTTGGGCCTATGCCCATGAATAAAAACAAATTACGTACCATTTTAGAGCATGCCCAGAGATAGCAGTAATCATTAATAAATTAAGATTGTGATGTTGATAATGACCATGAAGACTTTTAATGTTCTTTAGATCAAATTGTCTGTGATTGTCTGATTACTTGAAACCTTTGAAAACTTTGAGCTCTTGCCAGCTGAGGGGCATTCACAATTTTGTAGTGCTTAGCATAAAACAAAAATGATTTAGAAATAGATCAAATAGGACATAAAATTATTGGAAATGCGTGAAATAATAATTGGTATTCTATATTCCTTATATAACAAGGTGTCATGTCCCCTTAAATAGTACATTAAAATAACTGAACATTGAAATACAATATATATATACACACAAATATATATCTGCAAATTCATTATAATTATAATTTTATATATAATATATAAAATAGAATGAAATACAAATAACAAAATCAAATCAAAATATAAATACAAGAAATTACAATTATAAATATTATAAATTATAAATATACTTATTATGGCCATAAATAATGTTTATTATATTTAATAATATATATAAATAATAAATAATGTGTATTGTGCTTATAAGAATTCTCTTTAAAATTACCATGCTGATATGAAGAACATAAGTCTTTATTAGTAAAAAGTCAATCCAACACCTTGACATTGATGCCTCTTCACACTTTAGTTAATAATCTTTAACAAATCATTAGTTAGCAATCATGAAAAGGCATCGGTCAACCAAGAGTATTGATGCTTCCTTAAACAAACGTTTCATAAACTAAAGTGCGATCCTCCCAAGGAAAGTGGTTAAATCAAGGGTCACGTCCTTGTGAAAGGTGATCAGATATTAAAAGAAATGGCTGCAAGATTAAAGAATCATGGCTGGGCATAGATAAGTACCGGTGATGATAATAAGATGGTATTTTATGAATTAAAATAATCATTATGGGAATCAACAGTCATAAATTTGGGAAAGCATCAAATGAGAGAAAACATTAAAATATATTGTCAAGAATATAAGTTTAACATTATTATATATATATCATGGCTGAGCATAGATAAGTATCGGTGATGATAATAAGATGGTATTATATGAATTAAAATAATCATTATGGGAATCAACAGTCATAAATTTGGGAAAGCATCAAATGTGAGAAAACAATAAAATATATTGTCAAGAATATAAGTTTAACATTATATATATATTATGTCAAAGTATTTATTGTAAATAAAAGTCAATTAGAAATAATTATATATATTATTTATGATTATATAATAATGATACTAAATTTTTTTATTAAGTCTTATTAGTAATGACGACTCTTTAATATAAACATAAGTAGATTATAAATTGTCCTCATCCTATGTTCAATTCAGTATGAGGTTGAAGGAGGCGAGTAAGGAATCAAAACACGTGAAGAGATACAACTCAGGTGAGACTACTCACTTAGCTTTAATAGTTAATTTCCTCAATCTGACATAATGATGCTGCATAAACCCTTGACCCAGGCTCCAATCGATCCGTGTATTATTGAATATAATATCCAATCTTTATTCATTGAAATATATAAGTGCTTCTAACGTGTTTTGAAACCATCCCTCTTTAATAGATCATAATTTGGAAATAGATTTTTGGCATTAATATTTGGTGGATTATGTAGTTTTTGAACGGATATAGACCACAATTGTTTACCTTTTTCAGAACTGGTTCTAATGATGCTTGATCTACATTTATGTTTGATTGAAGTCTAAATTTCGCAAAATTGCAATTCTAATGAACTAATGTTGGAACTGTAGGCTGTATTGAATTACATCATGGATCAAATGCATATGATGAACATATTGATATGGATATTGCTTAATTTAGCTCTGCATTATGTTATATTTACTCATGCACTCTGATATATCATCATGATGGATTAGATACTCATGTAAGACTCTTTCCTAGCATAATAGACGAAAATGCAAGTGAATCAATAATGACTGCTTCTTTGGAAATTGTGTTGAAACTGTTTGCATTCTGATTGAAATCCTGCCAGGAGAGGTGAATCATGACTTAAGTGGTTTGTCTAAAAACCCCATCCACGTTCTGCCCCATTGGCCTGAAGCAAGGGTTGGGCATTTTGCCCCACTAGCCCGAAGCAAGGGTTGGGTCATGGAGGGATGGGGGTTCCACCTAGGCATTATGCTCCGTAGGCCCGAGATAAGGGTTGGGCAATATGAGGTGGTAGACCGTTGGCCCCTTAGGGATTCTCCTCTCCTGATGGGCTGAGTGACTCCTCTTATGTTTATCAATCTGTATTTATGATTATGTTTGATTTTAGATATCCATATAGTAATGCTAACAAGTATGTTGTTAATGTGATGAATATAGATTCCAATCTAGGGTTATTGTATTAAAAAGACATTCATTTGGAAAGAAGAAACCCTAAACCTAATCAACATGCAAATTCTAGGGCAAACAAATGGATTTTAGGGCAAGTTTGGGTAAGGGACATTACACAAGGAGAGGAATACTCCTTTTATAATAAAGTACAAAATGATATTTCTAGAAGAAACAATCGTGAATAAAAGTAGAAACAAAAAAGTTGTTAAAAACTAACTAAAGTAGACTAACAACTAAGATGACCATTAAATATTACAATAATACTTTAATACCCTCCTTTAATGGTCATTCTACTAGCTACACCAAGTTTACTTCAAGATTTTACAAAATTATTTGGACTTAGGGATTTTGTTTTACAAATTTATCTAGACTTAGGGATTTGGTGAGAATTTCTACAGTCTGATCCTCAGTTGGAATATATTGCAACATCATAGATCCATCTTCAACAAGTTGTTTGATGAAGTGACAATGAAGCTCAATATGCTTAGTTCGCTCGTGGAGGACTAGATTCTTGGCAAGCTTTAACACCCCTTGATTGTCACAAACAAAGGGTGAAGGTCCTGCTTGAGACATTTGCATGTCAACAAGCATCTTTTGAAGCCATATTGTCTCACATGCTACCTTAACTATTCCCCGATACTTCATTTCTATTGAGGAAAGAGCTACAACTCGTCGTTTCTTACTTGTCCATGTGACTACACCTATATTGAGTTTGGAAACATACTTAGAAGTGGACTTCTTGTCATCAACTGAACCTGTCCAATATGAATTTGTAAAACCAACTAGCCTAAGATCTTTGCATCTACTGTACAAAATGCCAAAGTCAGGTGTCCCTTTCACACATCTCAACACTCATTTCATTGCAACCCAATGTTCTGCCTTAGGGGCAATCATGAAATGACAGATGTAGCTCACAACAAAAATGAGATAAGGTCTAGTGGCAGTAGGATAGATGAGACTGCCCACTAGTTGCTTGAACATAGACTCATTCACCATTGGTGAGTCTGATTTGGTTAAGAGTTTCAACCCCTTCTCCATAGGAGTGGATGAGATTTTGCAATCTGCCATCTTGAATTTCTTCAACAAACTCTTGGCATACCATGACTGAGAAATGAAGATACTACCACTTGTCTGCCAAACTTCTATACTAAGACAATAGTGCAGGAGACCCAAGTCTACCATATCAAATGCTTGTCACAAATTCAACTTGATATGTTCAAGTAAATGTAACCACTGCTAGTAATGATGATATCCACATAGATGACAAGAAGGATGATATCACTACCAGTGTTCTTGACATACAAATTTGCATTTGATGGACTCCTTTGAAACCCTTGTGCAATCAAGTACTTGTCAATCTTCAGGTACCATGCCTTGGGTGCCTAATTTAGGCCATAAAGAGATTTCAACAATCTATATACCTTGTGCTCTTTGCTTGCAACCTTGAAACCAAGAGGTTACGCCATGTATACCTCTTCCTCCAAATCTTCATTGAGGAAGACATTTTTCACGTCCATCTGGTGGACCTTCCAGCCAAACTGTGCTACCATGGCTAAGACAAGTCAGATGGTGCTCATTGTTATCACTTGGATTTTGCACCCCTTTGAATGTAAAATTCAACAATCCAGTGTAACATGGGAGACCTCTCCAAGTGTGGGCTTTGTAAGCAAAGGTCAACCTTCAGAGAAGGTCGGATTCCTATCGGTTATCACCTAACTACTAATTTTTGAGGGGTAAAGGGAGAAAGACTACTAAAAAATGAAAACTACTGGGTGATACACCAAACTGTAAGGATTTATGAAACTTAGACTTGCATAACACTTATTTTGCAATTACAGAAAATGAATTTTGCACTACCTACTACTATATGTTCTCTGCATAAATACTTCACAGAAAGGCCCTAAAGCCCAAACCTCAAGGAGGAGGGTAACCTCACAACTAGAAATCATTTTGCATTGTTATGGCACAATTTGTAACCTACATCAACATAAGTATGCATAAAGGCATTAAATAACATCAGACAAGATAAAGAGGAGATGAAAAATATCTCATTGATAATCTGATCAATCATATAAGATACACAAGCATGCATTAAATAAGAAGTCAATTTTTTTTATATCAAGAGCATCAAAGGCTTTCACTGTATTTCATACTCCAAAAGACTGAGTTACAAAAAGTATGTCAAACTGTCACATAGGACTGTCAAAAGTCACTAAGTTACACAAAGGCTTTCATTGTATTTCATACTCCAAAAGACTGAGTTCAAAAAGTATGTCAAACTGTCACATAGGACTGTCAAAAGTCACTAAGGACAAATCTGCATAATCAAGAACTAACTAATAATGAGTCACAAAAGGCATAAGTAAGCCATATCCAACAACTTGGGTCAGATGCAATCAATTAGCCTAAAATATAGGGACTAAATCCTCCCCAAAAGAGCTCCAAATGTGAGAAAAATTCAAACATGACTTAGTCCATCAAAATGACTCACCAAACAACCCCTAAAAGCTCTCAAAAGCAATAAAAAACCTCCTAGATGCTCTCTAAATGTTTGCAACAAAATCATAACCTCCCTAGATGCTCTCTATGCACATAAAGATAAGCATATCTTTCTTATGACAAATGTTTCTTATGACTTAGTCTTATAAACAAATGCTCATATTTCTACATTTAAAAGATAATGACTTAAGTTAAGTGATTTATAAATCATCACTTAATCTTAATCATTTACAATGTAAAACAATGCAAAATCAAGAGAACCTTATGTATTCAATCATGGACATAGGAAAAAGGCTTTATTAAGTCAAGATATGACTCAAGCATGCCTAAGTCAAAATACATATTGAAATGCCTAAGTCACAAGAGGCATGAAATATGAACAAGACATAGAACATGAAGTCCTAGCCCGCGAGGTATTAGTTGACATTGCTTTTAATAAAAACTTAGATAAAAATGTCTAAGTTTTATTGACCTGCATCCTAGGGTAAAAAACCTAAGACAAAACAAAACGAAATGAAAAATTCATTTCATTTGTTATCTGAAGCTTCTGGAAGAAGCTTAACTACTGCCATCAGAGGGTCTATGGAGCTCAGTAGAAAGGTCTTCCTGGCGGTTCCCTGGTGAAAACAAAGACATTTCACTTTTATCATCTTGTTGCTATCCCTAGACAAACACTGGTAAGCTTTTGACTTAAAATGCTTCTCATATACTTAATATTTTGTTGACTTCTACTCCACTCGACCGCTATGAGGAACCTCATTTGCTCTGAGCCTTTTAATATATTTCTTGCTATCTTTGTTTCCTCTGTAAAACTCGACTTAAGCCGCACAATGCAGAAAATGAAACAAATATTTGATAGTTGCATATTCATACATTTTCTTGTAAATAAAAGATTACTGCGATCTTATGATTTTCTGGGTCTACATTGGAAAACCACCTCTTTGCATTTCCTGAGGTTTTTATACTTGCCATGTATTTCTTTGACAATCTTTTACCTTTGTGCACTCATATGCATCTCTCTAAAAATGCGACCCCATCTTTTTTCAAAAATCTAGGTCGACGGTTTCTTTCTGAGGCTTTACATTTCCTCCATTATGTAGATAGAAAATAACTCTTCTATTTCATGGCTGCAAACATACCCTATTTTTCTCCTTCTGAAAGTTCCCTAAAGCTCAAAATTCTTTCTCTTTCCTTTGTATTTGCATTCCACAGTAACTTTCTAGGGTTTTGACTCAACAAAACCTCTCTGTATTTCATTCTCTTTTAGAAAACCCCAAATGGGTTTCGTTGTATGTAGAAAAATGCACTTTCCTATTAATAATTTTACCTTCACTTTAAAGATGATGAATACTCAAGTTTGTTCTTCTAAACTTTTGAGAAATCCTCGTATATCATTTTCTAGGTCATTTTCTCAGACAACATATGGGCCATACAAGGGTTTTATTTTGTTTCACAATACTTGGGGTTATAACCTATGAAACCCCAACTGAATCCATGGAGAATTTTAGCTTTGAAACTCTTTATAGGTATTTTGGCTTTCACCTTTTAAAGATGATGAAAATAGGTGCTCGAGGGTTATTTAATTTGACTATGAATCTTGCATTTGGATCGAACATAATAAACCCTCACTTTGGCTTCACTCATTTTCTATATTGAAAACTTGATCACACCTTGTATCTATAAGATCTAACTAAACAAAATGTCCAATTGTTTTTTCTGCCAGCCTAGTATTTCAGTGAATCCACCTCCATTTTAACAAACTTATTTGTCTTGGCAATCATGCTTTGTCATGAAGAATTTTTTTGCCATGTGATATAAGTGATTGCACTATGGACTACTCCCTTCAATTTGTGATCTACTTGAACAGTCATATGACTGTTGTCCTTAAATGCATACCACAAACTTGACTTGTATAATAAGTATCGAATTTGCTACTTTTTAGAAACCCTTTTCACTGTTCCTAATGTATTTTCCTTATCTATGGTCCTCAAAAATAATATATTGACATGACAGTTTAAGCCATGCATTCATTTACCATCTTTAGTTGTTCAGTCACTTAGGATGAATTTCATAAATTCTTTGTCACTCCTGCAAATTTCTATGTGGCTACCCCTTTTCATCCCTCATGATGACTATTCAAGAACTTAGACTCCGTCTTAATGTAAAAAAGACTATATTGAACCAAAGTAATCAAGAGAGTCATAAGACTATCAAGACTACCCCTGAAGTCCAAAGGTACTATATGTTCCATCAGAACTGCATCTCTGCCACATTGTGAATTATGTATTAAACTGTCCTTCTTGCCAACTAGAACCTCCTATCTGCATGTCCAAACTACCCTAGCCTGAGCTTTAGTCTATGCATACATTGTTCATTGACATGCTTGACTTGTATGAATGTTTGTAGATGAATGCTATTTGACCTAGCATGTTCATTAAGTGGCTCTGGAAAACTTACACAATGTCCCTGCAATGAATGTGACTATATCCTATGATGACTCCTTAAAATTTCCCTATTGTCCATATGTTGTTAAATCCGATGAAGATTTGTCCTTGCTCATGTACATACTATAACTTGGATCTTCATGAAATTTATGAAAACTCTTGATTAGATTTGTTGATTCTCATAACCACATATGTTGTGGGGATGCTGTACCTTCATGAAAGAATACATCTTTGCATTTCTTGAGGTTTTTAAAATACTGTATACATTCTTTATGATTCCTTCTTAAACAAGTATATGTCATTTATGACAGTGACAACATCCCGCTATCACAAATGATATGCACTTGCTTGAGTGAACCATAAATAGATGAATTGCCTGATAAGAATCTTTTAATGCCTCTTTAAAGCACAACAAGGTAGCATGTTGGGCTCAACCCTTGTGGGAGCCAAATTTTAACCCACATGCTCATTTTAAAGGAATGATAACACCTGTATCTGCACATGGAGAAAACAAGTTAGAAAAATTAAATACATTTTAGGTATTTTTGATGACTCCAATGGTTTTCGGGGATACCTAAAATGTACACATTCTTTTTTAATGCACATCATGATAAATTTATACATGCATAGGTAAATGATCATATATGGTATGTAACCTTTCATTGCTTGGAGCACTTCTCTAACACATTGCTACATCTTAATGCAGGATTTAGGAGTACTAAGGAGCTAGGAAGGACAAGAAAACTCAGGCAATTATTGGACAAGAAGACACAACATAACCAATCATTCTCAAACAATTACTAGTTACCCTCCCTACATGCACACTCTTTTCCTTCATTTACTTATTCATGTATATGTTGATATTGATTTGCGTTGAATAGGCAAAAGTTATACTCATGACTTGTGTGAGTCAATGGGAATTTCTAGATTCAATAAATATTACTTTTAAGAAGAGATTTGTAAAATATTTCCTATGTTTCATGCATTTGTATAAATGCAATGATTTAAACTCTGTAATCTTTTAAGTTATTTCATTTGTACACATGAATGCAATGTATGAGAGATAAAAATGTACCATCTTCTTTTAAATATCATGTATGGGCTCTACCTAATTGAGCCGTAGGTGAAAATCTGGTAACACTCATATTTGGTTTGGGAACAAAGGTTTCCTCATAGTCAATGCCTTCTCTCTACGAGAACCCCTTAGCCACCAACCGAGCCTTGTATTTATCCAATGTTCCATCACCTTTGTATTTCACCTTGTAGAGTCATTTGCAGGTAGTGAGCTTCTTCCTTGGTGAAAGATCTGACATAACCCAAGTGTTGTCCATCGAAAGACTATGATGCTCATAATCCATAGCCTTTTCCCATTCAGGTTTACCCTTTACCTCTGAATAATCCTGGGTTCATAAACACTCTGGATTTTGGCCATAAGAGCAAAGTTCATAGTGTTCTTGCTCTTGCCTCTAGACGATCTACCCTCAACAAGTTCAACATCGTGAACATCACCAATGAGCTTCACCCATCACTTAGGATGAGGAGGATATGCATCTTCTTCCAAATTTGGATGATCATCATCATGACTTGGGTTGCTTGGAATGAAGTCATTTGGATGCTGATCCAAATTATCCTGAGGGAATTATGTTGGTATAGGATCATGCCTAGGAGATTCCACAATGTCAAAATCATCAAAATCCCTCCCTTTAGGTGGACCTAATGGAAGCTTAGCACCCAAATCAGCTAAGGGCCCACCTTCCTCATCAAACACAACATCCCTACTGAATGTCAAATGATCAGTGTCCACATCAATCAACTGATAGGCTTTATGATTGTCACCATATCTTGCTAGCATCAACTTCTGACTCTTAGAATCCATCTTGGTCCTCTTTGCATTTGGAATCCAAACATGTACGCAATCAAACCAAAAACCTTGAGATGATTGATTCTTGGTTTCCTCCTAGAACAAGCTTCCTCTAGGGTCATCTTCTTGATGACTTGTGTGGGAGATCGATTAAGAAGATGTATTGTAGCATACACTACCTCAACCCAAAATTTCTTGGGAACATTTATGTTCTCCAACATACAACAAACCATTTCTGTGATGGTATGGTTCCTTTGGTCAACAACACCATTTCACTGAGGGGTATAGGGTGTGGTAAGCTGATGCTTAATACTATGTTTAGCACAAAATTTGGTGAATTGGTTTGAACAGAACTCACCCACATTATCTGACAAGAGTTATGCTTTGACATCCAGACTCTTCTTCAACTAATGCCTTAAACTTTTGAAATTCATTAAACATGTCCAACTTTTCCTTGAGGAAATACACCCACATTTTCCTACTGAAATCATCAACAAACAAGAGGAAATACCTGACACCAATGATCCATTTAGTATTCATTCGTCCACAAACATCCACATGAACCAGTTGTAGAACCTTGGATGCTCTCCAAGACCTTCCATCTGAAAATGGAGTACAATGCTACTTTCTTGCTTGGAAAGCTCCACAAACACCATATGTTTGTTGTTGAATTCCTTCTACGAAATACTCTTGAGCCACCTAAGGAGGTAGGCAATGTTGAGATGCCCATACCGCTAATGCCAAAGAGTGTTGATTGATGAACTCTTTGCAACCATTGCATGCTCCTGAGAACCTCTAGTATCAACCAGTCGATAGAAACCATGATCCTCGAGCCCCACTGCTAGTGTTTTCTTGGACTCCTTATCAACAATTCGACACTTGTGTGAGCTGAAGATGATGTCCAACTTCAAATAGTGTTGCATAATCTGACTGACCCTTATTGACAATTATATGCTCTTCGCCACCACCAAAGATAACAAAATCAGAGCAAGCCATATACTTTGTGAACTAGTGTCTCTTGTTTGTGAAATGCTGAGAGGCACCATAATCAATGTACCACAAAGATGATTTGTTAGTCTTTTGGCCATCAATGCATAAGAGGTGGACCCCTGCTCATAATGCATATATGCCATCCCTCTCATTTTCCAAAGGCAAAAAAAATGAGGTTAAATTTTGTGATAAACTGGCATGGATCCCAAGATGATCAATTGGCACAACTCCCGCGATTTAAAAAAAATCGTCAAACAAAGGCTCAAAAACCCACGCTTTTGTCCAAAAATCAAGAAAAAACCAAACGTCATCCAGAAACCCTAGGCGATAGAGATGGCACAATTTTTTATAGAAAAAAATCTTCAAAAACCTTTAGACACTACACTTCATGATCTATTTTTTCACACAAAAAAATGGTAAAAAATGTGAAATTCTTCAGACTAGAAAATTTTTTTCTACAAAACACTCTAACAAAATCTCACTTTTAAAACCCATGATTTTCTTAGTCTTCAGACACAAATTTCAAAAATCTGTCCAAGTCACAAAAACTGCTAGATGTGAGGTTGAAGTTAGAAAACCAACAAAAATATTAAGAAATTGCGAGCACGGACAAACGCTTACAATTTTTGTTGTCACACTAAAAGAATAGTTGTTGAAACCCGTCCAAAAACACTTCAAAAAATCCACGACACAGAGAATAATGAGACAAACCCTCGCGCAAATAGGCACAAAAAACCACGATATTTTTCTAAAGAAGAGAAGCCACAAATTTGAGTTGAAAAAACCCGCGTTTGTCTTCAAAATCAACCCGTGATAAAGCTTTAGATAGTCATGATTTTCATGTGCAAATACCCAATCGAATCTACTAAAAAAAATCCACGAAATCAAGTGAAAAATTGGCACGTATTTCACACACAATTGTCACAATTTCTTCAATGCTACACCCTCAAATATTTGCTTGGAAAAATCTGTAATTTTTAAAGCAAGAAACCCTCAAATTTTGTAGAAAAAAATGATATTTTTCTCAACAAAAACCAACGATTTTTTTTTAATTAAAAAAATCAAACGAAAAACATTTGAAATTTTTCCAAAATCTTTAGGTAAATAGTGACAAATTTTTATTGCTAAAAAAATGAGCCTAAGCTTTGATACCATGAAATGATAATTGATATTCGATATTCATGATAAAACAAGGAAGTGAATACTCCTTTTATAATAAAGTACAAAATCATATTTCTAAAAGAAACAATCTTGAATAAAATCAGAAACATAAAATTGCTAAAATTGATTAAAGTAAACTAACAACTAAGATGACCATTAAATATTACAATAATACTTTAATAATGTGTTGTATACTTTTCATATTTTAAGGGTTGCTTTCTTGACTTATGTTTTGTTGCCCATGGTTTATTAAATTGCAATTGATATGCCTATTAATATTTACATATGCATTAAGGTTGGGTGAAAGATATATGATCGTATTGAAATGGTTGTGTTGATATAATAAAAAGGAAGGTTTTGCTGGGTTTTAAGTCTAGACAACTCCTAGAATTGAGGATGTGCCCCTTTTGCTTGGTCATTTGGGGGGATTCACTGGTGTTAAGTTGTGAATATCAAATGCAAAATAAGTTTACCAAATCCAACAACGTAAAACATATAAAATCCTAAAAGAGAGGCTACAAGGCTCTTCAACCTAGAAACACTTTTAAAATACGTGATCATTTCTCTTATGTAATCACCAAAAGAGGTGGAAATGAAATGGCGAAAAGAAGGGTAAGTGACTCCATTTTCTTGGCGTTGTTGCTCAATGTATCCATTAGTATGGTTGAAGCTCAACATTTTTGCTTTTGGCATCTCTTAATATAAGACAAGTTTTAGATTACGTCTATGATTCTTGATTTATCAGATGGATTATGAAATCAATGTATCTCAAAATTTTCAGCTATTTTATTGGTTTGTTATGTTATTGTGAGGATTTTTTTTTGTTGTTGCTAAAATATTCATATGCTTGTTGATGGCCGATGGTTTTCTAATGTCAGTTTTAGGTAATTGTTACTTTATTTGTATTTTAAAAATTCAAAAAATAATTTAATATTATTTAATATCTCTACCCCTATGATGCCCTCTCCAAAATCATTCTTTTTGGGGTTGTCCTCAAAACCTGACCCTATACAAGAAATTAAATATATTTTTGGTTCACTTGAACATTAACATAGGTGAAAAAATAGTGTGAATTTGTGTTAAGAACACAATGGTAGGAGAATATTTAGTTGTGGAGAAAGAGACCATTGTTTTAACACAACCATCACTATTTTATGAAATGTATTTGCATACATGTGGTTTATTTGGAATTTTTTTATGTCAAGAAGGCGTCTATAGTCACAAATAGGGGGCCAACATATCCGTGTACATAAAAACACACGAGTAAATCTCGGTTGCAATGAAAATCATCACTATTCATTTTTAGATAAGTTTCTATAATGCGTAATGAATGCGAATAAAGGACATTTCATTCTCAAATAGAGAAAACATGAATACAACTATAAAATTGTGAATACATGCCAATTAAAGGTTGGAGGATGTGGAAGATGTTTCACAAATTGTGGGTTTTAAATAAATGTGGATTTTTTCCTAATGACACACATATAGTACACATGTAGACTACAAACCATTTTTCATGAATGGTTTTTCTTTAATTTTGGAGGGATGAAGAAGCCTCAAGAAAAAAGATTCGTCTCCTGCAAGAAGACGAAGGAAAGTTAAACTAAACAATGCAAGAAGCATTTTTTTGCAGAAACATGCAGCTCTAGATTTCACAAGGTATTTAGATGAGATCCTTTCATATTGAGATCCTCAAATTACAATGCGCTGAACTTTAGTGAGGAAGTCAGAATTCCCCAATATCATCTAGTTCATAATTTAAATAAGTTTCCTCTCATAATAATTGTGTTAGATCTTGCCGATTCAAGTTACTTAGCATTGGTGCCTTTTTGATAATTATTTTCCCTCATAATAACCGCATTAGATCTTGCCAGTTCAAGTTATCTAGCATTTACACCTTTTTGATATTGGACATACACAATATGTTGAAAGAAAAGTAAATGTTCAATTCATATAACAATAATGTAGAAAAACTTTTTTCCAATATTTGACCAGAATAATTGGTTTTCAAAGAAAACCCCCATACATAGTTTACATACTTGGACTCAGAGAGTACTTGGCAAGCTCAATTTTTTTGGCAAAAACTCGACAAATACTCGACAACTTAAAAAGTAGTAAAATTTCTTATAAAAAGATTTTTTTGTTTGCAAAATTCAATTACAACATACTTATACACATGACATTGTGCACACATACATATATATACACATACATAGGATGCCAAGTTTGCATGCATAGACACACATAGGCATATCTATACACACACAATCACACAGTTTCTTGTTTCACTTATTAGTATATCATGATTGAAGAGCACACAAGAAATATTGAGAGAGGGGGTAATTAGTATTTCAAAAACTTTAATACTTAAAACCACATGAATCGAAAATCAAAATAGTAAGAGAAACATAAAACACCATGAACATCGATATTTCGTGGAAAACCCTTTTAGGTAAAAAACATGACAAAATATTGCTTTTATTCACTTCAAAGGGAACCAACCCAGTTTACACAAGTGAGCATCAACTCTCTCGAGGCATCAACTCCAGAACAACTGAAGCACTAGAACTCCAATATTGCTGAAACACCAACTTCAAACTTCGCAAGTCTAACATTAAACACAATCACCAATTTTGAAACTTATCAACGAATTGAAGCTGCACACCAACTAAGTCACTTATGCTTGCAAAAGAAGTATCTGATCAAGCTATGAAAACTTTTGTTTAGAACACTTAATCTACAACCAAATATTAACTCTTTCAATATGTCATAACAAGCTCATTCCATGTACTATAGAAACATCCACTTCAAACTCATGAATGCACCATCAAATTTGAAAATGGACCCAATACGCAACCTCTTGTATCACTTATTGAGCATCAAACTCCACGTACAGGAAAACATTACAGTTTGCACCTTTTTCTGAGCGTGTATATATATATATATATATAAACCAGAAGCATAAAAGAAGACCACGACTCAGAGAACATTAGATGTTCTCAGAAATAAGTTACATACACAACCCACACACATAGGCTCGGCTTAAATCTATTATGTAATGTGTCACCCTCAAGCCTAACACCATCTTCAATATTCCACATACATCGATAAACTTTTTAAACTTCACAACAATCAATTTACCTCTGCATAATGCATACCATAGAAAAGAGAAGGCAAAAGATATATCAACATACAGTACGTCGCCAAGAAGATTAAAATCCGCATAGAATAAATGTTACGACTTCACATGCTACCCTTTTGATTCCTTTTTTTTTAATATGACTCCTGCATGTAAACATAGACTTGAATTTTCATGAATTCATTATGAGTTAGTTACCACCATTTTTATCGTTCCAAACATGCCAAGGATTAGCGAAAACAATTTAATAACCACACCTTGCACACTAAGAACTGATCATAAAAATAAAGGCACATAATGGATTTAGCGTCGTCACACTTCATTATATTTTTGAACTCTGCAACAAATCCCGTTACATTCTCCTTATGAGAATCACCCACTTAGCACAGCCTGTTACACATTACTAACTCCTGAGGCATGTCATGACATCCAGGTATAATACGACTCAAATTAAACACCAAACATTTTCCATACCACAACCAGGATAATGATAGCATATTTTTAATAAGTAGTCTTCAATGATGGCAATGTTAGTAATAAAATCATATCTTCCTTTTTTAAGCGATGAAGAAAGATAATAGTATAAGCTGCCCTCTATAATGTCTTCAATGATAAAATTGAACCACAATAATGTAGCTGCCAAAGACCATAAGCATTAGCCGCCCACAAAAAAAGAATCGTATAAAATAAATAAGCCGATGCACTAAATAAGTCATTCCTGAAGCTGTTACACCTAAAATAGCCGCCACAAAGAATTGAACCGAGCCGTAAAAGGATTTGACCAAATGAAATTTGATGAGGCAATGATTAGAATTTTCAATCTGACACTATGCTGATTTGACATATATCTTGACAAGGAGAGAAGCAAGAAGGTGAAGTAGACACACATGGACCTCAAGTAAGAAGGCAAGTAACTGAACTAGACAAGCAGGTAATTGAAGTAGGTAACCAACTCAAGCACATAATCAAATAGCTTGAGCATGCAACTAAGAAGCTCAAGAAAACAACCAACCAGATCAAGCATCCAAGAACCTTGGCATCAATGACAAAATACTCAACAATGATATCATATTATCATTAATCATGTATGGATATCAGTATTAAGTTTAACTGTTTAACTATTAAGTATGCATATTTGTAATATGGTAATACCATTAAAATTTGTGCATAATTATATACAAACTTAAACTATTCATTATGATAATGTTCATTAAACTTTTTAATGTTTAAAAATTTACACATTATCAATATACACAAGCTTGCCAACTGTGTATGATAATGTGTAATATTAGTCGACAGGTTTGTGTATATTGATAATGTGTAATCAATAACACTACAGTGTAAATAGTAAAACTAGTCCAAATTGCATCAAAGGATGCAGTGTTTGTCAAGACCACTAAATAGGGGGTTTTATAAGCACCAAATCACATCATACATGCATCCAAAATGTGTTGAATTCGTGCAAAAATAGGCTCATTAAAAGTGCGTTTCATATGTTCTAAGGTTTTCTGCAAGTACTCTGAGGGTTTTCCACAAGTTTTTTGAAGAAAGAAAAATTATGGGTTTTTTTTGCATCTTGAGTTGCGAGTACTTGCCTAAGAAAAAAATGGTAGAGTACTCAACCACTCAACGATTAATCACATATTATGTAATCTATGCCCCCCTAGATTCATTCTAGTCTTTATTTTATGATTATTCAAGTCTTTAAGCTTGCTTTGTAATTCCCACAACTCCATATATAATTTAAAGAAAATTGATGAATATTTGTGCTAACTACAAAGAAGAGTGCCAATTTCACTTCCACCTACAATCTTCATGAAAATATGCAACTTTGGTATTCTATATTTTTGTATTCTTTTGGCTATGCCACACCACTTTGTTATTTTTCTAACTGAAATACTAAACACATATATTCTTTGAGTTCGCAAATGGTTCAATCTTTGAATGTATTACTTATGTCTAAATCTAAATTTGATGGTATATATTCTTGTGCTTTCATGGTGCTTCATTAGGCAACTATTAATGGTGTGTGGAGGAATATCTAAAATTTAAAGGAATAAATGAATGTAAAATTATTTGTATTCTATATTTTTTATAATGACAAGCACTATATTGCTCTTTTGGGGTTCCTATAATTTTTAAAATCCTTCCTATTGGGTTTTGTGTACTTTGAAAACCCATGCATGTAATAAAAAGTTTGATAGGGTTTGTGTATTATTCAATCTTTAATGAACATCTTTTTTTTTGAATTTTAAGCATAAAAGGGATTGGTTTTTATTTTCCAACAATACTTATTACAATGACATTAGTTTGGCTACCAATCTTCTATTCATTAAGATTCTGCCTTGTAGTACTATATTTTTATAAACATGAATTTGTAAATGATTCACATATTATCCTAAATGGCTACCTAAAATTCTTGGTTTGATATCTCAAACATATTTTACCATATTTGTCTTCAAAAAACTAAATCTTAGATCTAAAGAACAAACATTTGTAGAGTAGTTGAGAAGAAGAATAGATATTCAGTTTACTCTTGAAGAGAAATGTTTATTTTTTTATACAAATACACTTAAAACCGTAGGGCTTTAAACTAATTGCTAATAATAGAAACATCTTAGTGTATGCCAATGTAAAAATAAAAAGCATGCTTAAATTTGTTTTTCACTTCATGGTGTGAATGTGTGGCAAGTATAAGTATAATTAGTGTTTTGTGACATTTAAATGACCAAAGGCGTAACACATGAAGGTTTTATGTAAGTATAGATTAAACCACAATATGATCATTTTTACTCACTTTTTTTGAAATACTATACCTTCTTTAGTTGTACATTATATACTCAAAATAGTTGATAAACAAAAACTAGGAAACTCTTGGTTTTGGCCTTATTCCTTGACACTATTATCCACTATTTATTATTAACACTCTATTAGTAAACAATCTTTCCAATTTTGAAATTATTAAATTTATATTGCAATTTTATTTTTAATTATTCTTATTCTTCAACGTCTGACTAAGTTTGAATGGTAGGATTTTTCCCTTGGCTTTACTAATATATATTATAAAATTTATTTTTATTGTACTGTATAAAAGAAAGATATATATATATATGTATATATTAAAGGATATATTATATAATGGGTAAGTGCACCAAGATGGTTCCCAAAAAGGGGACTTAAGTGGACAACTTTTTATGAAATCAGGAAATACTGACCTTGGACGTGAAATTGAGGATACATACACTCATAATTTTGAGATGGAACAAAAAGAAGGATTCAAGTTCTTTGAGTCTACTTTCTAAACTACTAATTTATTTTGAAAATGGTTGAGATTAAGGGGTTCAAATGAGGGTTGTACACAAATTAGTGTTGTTTTTGTCAGAAAAACATAACATAGCAACTCTTGTACGACCCTCGTACGGTGAAATTTTTTTTAGTATTTTTAAAATCACAATGGTCAAAAGTTAGTTAATAGTATGTAGTTGATGCACAATTTTTCTGATAATTTTTTAATGAAGATTTAATTTTTTACTAATTTTCGAAGTGGACATTTCCTGAAAAATAGAATTTTGGCCGTGTTACCCCTACAAATTTTGGAAACTAATTGAATTTATTTTTATTTATTTTTTAAAATTTTTAGAATGGAGTCTAGTTTCTAAAAAAATAATTTATTTGAAAAATCGATTAACGGTTAATTTATAACAAAAAAATTACCAAACATTGCTTTTTGGCAAAAAAAAGACATACAAATAAAATAAATTATGGATGAAAGGCTAAATATTTTCAGAAAGTGAAAAAAATTACATCGTTGGATAGCTAAGAGAGAACCCAACATTACCCATGTGCTTGATTTTTTGATATTGAACCACGTGCAATCTTGACGATGAGCACGAACTCGATTATGTGAAATATGGAAGATTTTTTAAAAACACGTATCTGGTCATTGGGAATGCCCTCCAAGCCTTTGGGTTGGTATTCCAAGGCAAATACCAAGCCCAAGGTTCAGGAATTCCCAAAGCAAGATATAACGAGAGCGCATTATAACGCGCTCATGTTATATCTTAGTTTTGATGTGTTTTGTGAATGCATTTTTTGCGTTTTGTGAATGCATTGACAAAACACGAGCGCGTTGTTTTGGTCTACATTGAAAATATTTTCTTGTCTTTTTCTTCTTGTTATCTTTTAGGGAAAGTATATACATGAAATAAACATTTAAGTATAAGTTGACAGTGGTTTCAGATTTAAGTATGGACATTTACTTTCTTATACTTTAAGTTATATTTCATGTATATACTTTCAGGATGTTTGAGAGTGGTTTCAGATCTCTAGGAGTTATAATGCAAATTCTAGTTTTTGGAAGATCTTTAAAATTTCAAACTTAGTCAAATTTCAGTAATCAACATGTCAAATTTCAGTAATCAGGAGGTCAGATTTTAGTAGTCAACAAGTTCTATCATCTTTCTCTCTCAATCTCTCCTCTCTACTCTTTATGTCTCCACTCCCTCTCTCTCTCCCTTCCTCCCTCTCTCCCCTCTATCTCTTTGACTTTTTGGAAGATCTCACAAATTTCAAACTTAGTCAAATTTCAATAATCAAGAGGTCAAATTTCAGTAATCAGAAAATTGTATTATTTCTCTCTATCTCACTCATTTTTATCCCTTACACTCTAGACCTCTCTCTCACTATCTCTAAACCTTTTTCTGACTCTCTCTCTCTCCCTTGATCTCAATAAATCTCTCTCTCATTTTCCCTCTAATTCTCTCTACCTCACTTATCTCTCCCTCTCTCCCACCTTCCCTCTCTACTTGTCTCTATCTCCCTCCCACCCCTCTCTCTCTCTCTCTACCTACCTAACTCTCCCTCCATCACACCCTACCACTCTCTCTATTTCTCTCTAGCTAACCTCTCTCTCCCTCCATACTTCTCTCTCCCTCTCTTCTTCCCTATATACTCTTAATCTCCCATCTCTCTTTACCTACCCCTACATCCATCAAACCTTACCACTCTCTCGACACCTCCCTCCCTCATTCCCTCTCTACTTCTCTCTATCTCACCTCTCTCTCTACCTCTCCTTCCATCTCTACTTATCTTTATCTCCTCTCTCCCTCTCTCTACCTACCTCTCCTTCAAACACTCTTTATTTCTCTCTATCCCACCTCTCTCTCCCTCACTACATCTCTCTCCCTCTCTCCCTCCATCTCTACATATATATATCCCCTCTCCCTCTCTACCTAGCTCTCCATCCATCACAACCTACCACTCTCTCTCCTTTACTCTCTATCTAACCTCTCACTCTCTCCATCCATACCTCTCCCTCTCCTTCCCTCTCTACTCTCTACCTCCCTAATCCTTCTCTACCTACTTCTCCATCCATCACTCCCTAACATTCTCTCTACACCTCTCTATATTACTTCTCTCCCTCCCTCCCTCATTCCCTCTCTACTCTCTCTCTACCTCTCCTTCCCTCTCTAATTATCTTTATCTCCCTTATCCCTCTCTCTCTCTCACTAGATGTCTCCCTCCCTACCTTTTCCCCTATCTACTCTCTATCTCTCCTCTCCCTCCCTCTACCTCTCTCTCTCACTCTCTCACTCCTCCCTTACCCTCTTTCTCTCTCACTCTCTCCTCTTTATCTCACCATTCTCTCTTTCCCTCTTTGTAACTCTCCACTTCTCTATATGTCACCATTCTCTCTACATATCTTTATCTCACCTATCCCTCTTTACCTCTCCCTTCCTCCCCTCTCTCACCCACCCTCCCTCTTTCCCTCTATCTCTATATCTCTCTACTTCTCTCTATCTCACCTATCCCTCTCTAGCTGCATATCCCTCCATCACTCCCTACCACTCTCTCTCTATTGCTCTCTATCTCACCTCTCTCTCACCTCCCTCTCTCCCCCTCCATACCTCTCCCTCTACTTCCCTCTCTACTCTCTATCTCCCTAATACCTCTCTACCTACCTCTCCATCCATCACTCCCCACCACTCTCTCTATACCTCTCTATATCGATTCTCTCCCTCCCTTATTCTCTCTCTACTTCTCTCTACCTCTTTGTATTTCTCTAATTATCTTTATCTCCCCTAGCCCTCTCTCTCTCTCACTAGATATCTCTCTCCCTACATTTTCCCCTATCTACTCTCTATCTCTCCTCTCCCTCCCTCTACCTCTCTCTCTCACTCTCTCTCACTCCTCCCTCACCCTCTTTCTCTCTCACTCTCTCCTCTCTATCTCACCATTCTCTCTTTCCCTCTCTATAACTTTCTCCTTCTCTATATGTCACCATTCTCTCTCTACTTATCTTTATCTCACATATCCCTCTTTACCTCTCCCTTACTCACCTCTCTCGCCCACCCTCCCTCCTTCCCTCTATCTCTATCTCTCTCTACTTCTCTCTATCTCACCTATCCCTCTCTACCTGCATATCCCTCTATCACTCCCTACCAAAATCTCTTTATTTCTCTCTATCTCACCTCTCTCTCACCTCCCTTCTCTCCCTCCATACCTCTCCCTCCATCTATACTTCCTTATCTACTCTTTATCTCTCATGTATCTCTACCTCTCCTTCCCTCTCTACTTATCTTTATCTCCTCTTTCCCTCCCAACCTCTCTCTCTCTCTCCCCAATCCCTCCCTCCCCCTATGAGGGTGTAGAGTGTAAGGTTTAGTGTTTAAGTTATAGGGTTGAGGTTATAGGGTTAATTGTATATGGAATAAGGTTTAGGGTTTAGGATATTAGGTATAAAGTTGAGGGTATATGGTATAGGGATGATGGATGAGGGTTTAGGGTTTAAGGTATAGGGTTGAGGGTTGAGGGTTGAGGGATAGTGTTTAGGGTTGAGGGTATAAGGTTAAGTGTATGGGGTATATGGATTATGGTTTAGGATATTGGGTATATAGTTGAGGGTAATGGGTTGAGGATATTAGGTTTAGGGTTGATGGTTTAGGTTTTAGGATTTATGTACAAGTTTAAGGGTTGAGGGTTGAGGTATAATGTTCAGGGTTAAGGGTATGAGGTTAAGTGTATAGGGTATAGGTATTAGGGTGTAGGTTTTAGGGTTAAGGGTATAAGGAATAGGGTTAAGAATTGAGATTGTAGGGTTTTCTGTTTAAGTATAGGGTTGAGGGATAATGTTTATGGTTTAGGGTATAAGGTTGAGGATGTAGGGTAAAGAGATGAGGCTTGAGGGTTGAGGGATAGTGTTCAAGGTTGAGGGTATAGGGCTAAGTGTATAGGGTATAGGGATTAGGGTTTAGAATAATGGGTATAGGGTTGAGGGTATAGAGTATTGGGATTAGGGTTTAGAATAATGGGTATAGGGTTGAGGGTATTGGGTTTTGGATTGAGGTTTAGGGTTTGGGGTTTAGTGTACAAGGTTGAATGTAGAGTTTAGGGTTTAAGTATATGGTTGGGGGATGATGTTCAAGGCTTAGGTTATAAGGTCGAGCATATAGGGTATAAGGATGAGGGTTGAACGTGTAGGGTTGAGGTATAGTGTTCAAGGTTGGGGGTGTAGGGTTAATTGTATACCTTCTACCCTAAACCTTCTACCCTATACCTTATACCCTCAACCCTATACTTAAATGGAAAACCCTACAATCTCAAGTCTCTCCCTCCTACCTCCTCTCCCTCTCTCAAGTCTCTCTCTCACTCACTCCCTCTCTTAAGAACGTATAGGGGTCGAGGGATTACAGTTTAAGGGTTGAGGGTTGAGATTTGATGGTTCAAGGATTAAGAGGGTATAGGGGTT